>JAJPUD010005520.1:11871-69215 GCA_023553655.1 Myrmecobius fasciatus | reverse complement strand
TATATATATATATATATATATATATATATATATAATGGATATAAGTCAGATTCTTTTCTAGAGGATAGGAGAGAGGAAGGAGATAAAACCAGAATTTCCATTATCAATGTTATTTCATACAATTCTAGAAATGTTAGCTACAGCAATAAGACCAAAAAAATATAATAAATTAAGCATAACATCCCCTACCCCATGTGTGCCCAGGGCAGTTCCCCAAAGGCTTGCATATGTGAAGCAAGATATGACTCTAGATTAACTGAATTTATGGCACTAGGAAGGAGATATGACTTGGGTTAACCAAAAAACTATAAAGGAGAAGAAAAGGCTTGAACTTTGAAATAGCAAATAGCAGATCTCCCCAGAGCTGTAAGCATGTAGGGAAAGCTAGCTAAAAGTAGTAGAAGTACATTCCTTGGGTGAGAATGTTCTTTTGTCAGTTAAGCTGTGATTGCTTCTTGTAAGTGGAAGCTCCTATTTACTCTTGAGTATTCTGTTGTTTAAACTATTCTGAGTAATTTATTCCACTTCTGCTTAGAAATTTTACAAATTTTACAACTTACTTGGGTAAATGACTACTTACTATCCATGATTGTTTTATTTGTACTAAGCATCTGGGGGTATAGTGCTGGCCTGGATGTTGTAGAGTAGATTCAATAAGTGATCAATACAGGGGACAGCCCTTGGGATGAAAGGACCATTTCTTCATAGCACTTGCATCTACCAAGTTTTAGTAAAAGCCAACTGAAGTAATAAATGGGAGAGGTAAAAAAGGATGCAAGTGTGTTAAACTTGAACATGCAATCATTCCTAGATTCATGAGAAACCCAACTTTATAAGGCCAGAAGTAAAAACAAAAGAGAAAATAGAAGAGTGATAATGTGGCCTGCCTGTTTACCAGGGTCCTCTACTCCTGGCATTCAACTTCTATTCATCAGGGTCATATAAACCTTTTGTACTATGGAGCACATGCATTAAATAGGAAGCTACATTACAGAGGGTATAAGCATAGTCAAAGAAGAAACAAAATTGTTGCTTTTCATAGTTAACATGATGGTCTATATAGAGAGTCCAAGAGTCAATGAAAAATTAATTGAAAGACTTAACTTCAGAAGCATGCTACTTACCTCCTGATAAAGTGGTGATAGAGTAGAAATGCAGAAAAAAAAGATATATTTTCAGATATGACCAATGGGGGAATATGTTTTATTTAACTATGAAACTTTATCATGAGAGAATTGTTTTTGTTTTTCCAGTTTTGAAGAGAGGATGAGAGGGACAAGTGATAAGATGTCCAAAAAAAGGCAAAAAAAAAAAAAGTCAGTTTTAAAAGATATGGCAAAAAGAAGAAAAGCAAGACAGCTTGAAAAGTTGCATATTGAAGCTTTTATATATTTACAAGGAAAAACCAGCTGTATATAGATGATTGTTTTATGCATAATCTTGTTTATCACTTTGAAGATGGAAATGCTCTTTTTTTTTTCTGAGGCAATTGGGGTTAAGTGATTTGTCTGGGGTCACACAGCCAGTAAGTGTTAAGTGTCTTGAGGGCAGATTTGAACTCAGATTCTCCTGACTTCAGGGCTGGTGCTCTATCTACTACACCAACTAGCTGCCCCTCTACCAATTAGCTGCCCTGGAAATGCTCATTTTAGTTGGTGTTGGTAAAATTCAGAATAATTCAATGAGTTCTTAGTGCATCCTAATTCCCTTCTGACAATCCACTTCAGCTCCACCTACCTCTGTCCCTACTCCACCCACAGAAGTCCCTACTAATGTGTTTAATTCCTTTAGAAACTTTTGATAACTATCAGGCTCATGCCCAACCAATTGCTGAGGAAGAGACAGGAATAGTATCTCACAAGGCTGTTTCAACTAAGGTAAGTTTAGAATGATAGTACTTTGGAAACTATTGTTTTATCACTGATACTAAAATCTGACAAAATCCCACTGAATTTGTAAGTCTTCTTTCAGTTTACACTTGTCTGTTATTTCTCTTCAGATCCAAGAAAAGTGTTGTCAAAGGATATTCACTCTTCCAAGAATGATTGATGTGATGTCCAAGAATAGTTGTCCTCTTGTTCCCTTACCCACAAGAGTAAGCAAATTTAAGGTAGAAAATGCCACCATGAAAAGTACACAGCAAATCACTTTTTTCCTCTGACCCACCACCACCACCTAAAGAGCCTCTGCAAAGCAATATTCCTGGGATATACTAGGAATGTTGGCCAGAGATCCCTGTAGGAAAGGCCACTTCTAGAAGACAACCTTGAGCAACCCACAGAAGGTCTAGGATTTCCAAGTTCTTCTCAAAATTGAAGTCATCTGACACCTTTAGGACTTTCATAGAATTTCAGAAATTAGCAAAATGGAAAGAACAAGTATTTGTACTTAGCTCACTTTGGGCAAGGTCTTTGCATCTCAGAAACCTCATCTATAAGATAAGAAGGTTAGACCAAACTTTTGAGCCCATTTCTAAAGTTTTGATTTTATGACCATTAAGAAGAAAGCTTAAAAACTACTTCTGTGTAGGGATACTTTCTACAGTATCTTGAACAAAATTCTAAATAATTATCTAGTTTTCACTAGAACACCTGTTCTGCATTGCTGTATTGTAAGGATGTGCCAGAGCTAATTCATACTGGCTCCTAAGAACTGATCATTAAATTTTCATTGTGAGCATTTACAACTTAGAAATCAGCAAATACTTTAAATCATAACTTTGTTTATTGTTTTTTTTATTCTCTAGATTTAAGGAAGTGATGGAGAAAATGTGATGGGTTTTTAGAGAGTAAATTGTTAAACATTTACTATCAACCCATTAGATTTATGAGTTGCAGTAGATCAGTGTCCTTCCTAAAAAGTGAAGGCTGATATCAAGGAATACAGTTATCTAGATGTGATGAAGGACAGAGTATATGGCAAGGCTATTATCACTTTAAATCACATTAGTTTGGGTGGGTTTATTGTTGTTGGCTTTTTTGTTTTTTTACTGTACAGTTGTCACAGTTGATAAATATCAGCTTTGGAAGGGACTTCAGAGGCTGTATATTCCAACCCACACCAGAAAAAAAATAAATCCTCTACCATATACCTAATAAGAGTGTCATGAAGCCCTCTAGGGATGGGGAACTCACTATCTTTCAAGACTCTTATTTGCCTTTGAGGAAGCTCAAGATGTTTATTGGGATTTTTTGTTGTTCAGTCATTTCAGTTGTATCCAACTCTTTATGACCCCATTTAGGCTTTCTTGACAGAGATACTAGAGTGGTCAACCATTTTCTTCTTGAACTCATTTTACAACTGAGGAAACTGCCAGATGAGACAAAGAGGGTTAAGTGAAGTGTCTGAGACCTGAATTGGGCTCATGAAGATGCTTTTCCCAGTTTCCAGGCCCAGCACTCTACCCCTGTGCCACTTAGCAGCCTTTTATTGGGATTACTTGACACCAGTTCTAAACCATTCTTTCTGCCCCTCCAATCTACTGCTTCTCTCCAGGTTCTTTTACTGTTGCCCTGATTATTCTGTACACAGCTCTGCTTAAATATTTTGCCCCACTTTTCTGATCCAAATATTAGTGTCTGGCAGAGAAAACAGAAATAATGGAATGCTGAGCAGCTCTATCCTTTGTCTTCTTGATTTGTCTTAATGATAATTAAATCCTTCAAAAATCAGAAGAGCCTATGAAAAAACCTTTAATTCTGAGGCCAGTTGTTTTATATGAAGATGAATTAGGGGCTGGGATGGAAATGATGGGGACTTAAAAGGACAGAGCAGAAGGGGTCAGTTCTTAGGAATCATTTTGGGAGTATATGCCATCTCTGGCCAAAAGATGACTATTTAAAATTTTTAAACTGTGGTCCAGATATCCAGATTTTGTTCTTAAATATTTACTTCTAACTATATTTCCAAAATCTGCCTTTCTTTCATGAAGGCTTTGTCTACAATTGGCAACACAATGAAAACATCACCAAACTCTTAACTCGTTTCCTTGCCAAGTTGAATTGTATTGAGTTGTAGTCCACAAAAACCCTCAGATCCCTTTTGTTCAAAATGTCTAGACACACTTCTGTACTACCTAGGTCGATTTTTCTTTTAATCCTACTGTCAGACTTTACTTTTATCCTTATGTAATCACTATTAAATTTCATACCCTACCAACAGGAATTTAATCCCCTCAGTTTTGGGATTCTGCTCTGATTGGTAGGTAAGTGAAAACTCATTTTACCCCAGACCTAACTTCACATCTCTAGCCCTCCACTAGGACACTAATGGCTACAAAGTGCAGGCATCTTGCCATCCACTTTGACACTTGTGTATATACTACTTCTAGCCCCCTACCCCCACCCCACTTTTTTGCTTCATGGCTCCATTCACAATCCTGTCTCCTAAAACTTCTTCAACCAAAACTCCCTTCCCTGACCATCCCTCCCATATATGTATTTCTTCTCCTAGGAGTTTATAAGTTCCTTGAGGTCAGTCTTCCTTTTGCCTTTGTATCCTCAGTATCTAGTACAATGTCTGTCACAATAATAGATATTTAATAAATGTGTTATTTTTGATTGATTGCAGGAATCTGATTCTTTTATTCTTGGTTTTAATTCTATTAGATCTAACATTCCTGTTTCAAAGATCATCCTTTTTAACTGAACAAAAAAATCCAGAAGCAAAATAAGGAGTTTTCTCTCCATCATCTGTTGTTAATTTAAAAATGAAAAGGAAATTTAATCTATAAAAACACATAAAAAAAGAAAAACAGGAAAAAGAAGATGAACTTTTAAAAAGTGATCAGTATCTTGTAAGAATAGTGTTAGAAGTGCTGAAACTGAAAGAACTGAGGCTGAAGAGGAATCCAGGCCAAATGGTTGTCAGATTCTCTGGCATCTTCCTTTTGCCCCCAACAGAGTCAAACAAGCCTGCTTATTGTCCTTAGCATTCTGCTCCAGCCTTGGCTCATTTGGAGCTTGAGTATTTTTAATGCTATTCTTTTACAAGACCCTAGGGAATGCTCTTTTTATTCATACTCTTTACTGTTTTTCTTTTTAAAAAAATATGTTCCTTTTTAGATTAAATTTTCTTTTCATTTTCAACTAAAAGCTTCTGCTTTCTCTCTTCCACCTCTCCCATTACCCCTTGGAAAAAGAAAAAGAAAAACAAAATCCCCACTACAAATACACATAATCTATCACCTTGGCCACATCCAGATCTGTCTCTCTATCTCTAATCTATCACTTCTCTGTCAGAAGTTGGGAATGAGGGCAAAATTCTAAATCAGTGGTCTTATGGAATCATGACTGATCACTGTATTGATCAGAATTCTTAGGTCTTTCAAAAGAGCCTATTCTTGTAATGTCATTATATCATAAAAAATTGTTCCCATTCCACTCACTTCACTCTGCATAACTTCAAGTGATATCTGCATTCACCACCTCTTCCTCATTGAAATAGACTTCTGCTTTTGCTCCCTACGCCCATCTTGAGTCTTTGATTAGCTCTGAGTATCCCTGCCCTACTGGCCTACCTCAGAGTTCTGGGCCCCCAGAATGTCACCTTAGTTTCCAATTGTTCCACAGTTTCTGCCCAGGACCCTTGTCTGAAGGTCATATTCATGAACTTAAACTTGAAAGATAATCCACCTTAGGTTTTCCTTTGATTTCCCATTCACTAACCCATCTGATACTATTTTTACATCATTGGTAGAATAATTGAGGAATGAACTGAACTGGACTGTTTCTTCCAGCTTTTCCATTTTGCCTGATTTCTTCTTTATGTCTTTATAAAAATCTAAGTTAGCTGATGGTTCTCAGTGAATCGACATTGATCTATTTAAACAGTTTCTTCTTTTCTCCTCTTCCCCGAAATTGTTTCTGTCTTCATAATCATTCTTGAGAATTTTTCATCATTCTTGGGCCAATTTTTCCTAAAGAAATTAGGCCATACTATACTCTTTGTTCTTCCTCTCAACCCTTTTAAAGTTCAAGATTATGGAAATATCTTCATTCTACTCTTTCCTGATAACATTACATCTAATGCCTTTTTAAGAAGGCTGCTGACAAGCTAGGAACTTAACAGAATTATGAAGAGACATGAGATCATGCCATATAAGGACTAGAATGAGGAAAAAAAGGGATGTTTAGTCTTGCAAAAACAAGATTTCCTGGCACCAAGGTATCTATCTTCAGGTATTTGAAGGACTCATGTAAAAGAAGAATTAGATCTATTCTGCTTGGTCCAAGAGGGCAACACTAAGAATGTCAGATGAAAGTTAGATAAAAACAGATTTAAGCTCAATGTATGAAAGATATTTCTAATGCTGAGAACCATCCAGAAGTTTTATGGGCTTCAAGAAGTAACAGTTTCTCTATTATTACTAGATATCTTCAAATAAAGGATGACGTAAATCACCAGTCAAAAATGTTTTAAAGGGGCTTTTTGTTGAAGGACATATTAAGATAACTCAGAAATTGTGACTTCAGTGATCCCTGAAATACTCTCAAAAGATTTTGTAATTGCTGTGATTCTCAAAAATCACTGAAAATTGTTAAAATAGTTTTAATAATCACCATTGCCAATGGATTTCTGGCTACAAGTGTATACACACACATGTACATATGTATATTACATACATATGCATATGTATACATATCCCTTCAATCCTTTGCTTCAGTAAGGAGTAAAGGTCATTTATATAGATTTTTAAAGTTTTAAAGATTGTATATACATATATATGTATGTGTATATGTACATGTATGTATTGTGTGTATATTCGCATGTATGTATACACACATGTGAATATATATAGAAGAATTTGGACTCAGGTCTTCCTGCCTCTGACTTCAATATTCTAGCTCCTGTGTATCTCCTCGTTGTTGTTTCTATCAACAAAGGGAGTCTGTCATCAGTTCCAAATGACTTCTTGAACCTGCTCTTGATGTTGTTTTCTACATCCCTGATCTTAACACAATTATACATCTCTCTTTATTGGTCTCTGCCTCCCATGTTAAAGTTTTAGTTTCCCAGTAAATTTATAAATACAGAAGTCAGGAATCATATCTTATACTCCTTTTATATCTTCTGTAGAGACTAGTTGAGGATTGAATATATGGGTATTCAACAAATTGAGTCATTGCATTGAATCTCTGCCAAATGCACATAAAATAGGAAAACAAATAGTTAAATATTCATCAAAAAATACAATCAGAAAAAAATGGTGCAATTTTTTTAAAGGAGAAATTTCATTGGAACCCATTCTTTCCCATCTTCAGGATTTCATGAGTTTTATTTGTCCCATGTTAACAGCATAAAAACAAACCTCAATTAACAAAGGGGTCATTATCTTTGATGGGACGAATCATCTTGTTTTAGTTTATTGCACTGCATATCATTTACAAAGAACACATGTCCTGGTTCAATAAAAATGTACTGAAACCAGACATTCTATAAATTCATGCATCATAAAAAGTATGTCAGTTTGCATCTTTACCCCCTCTAGTTATTTCTTTTTTCTTCTTCTTTTCTCAAACTGGAAAAATCACCAAAGTTTCTTGATTGTTAATTCTCTATCAGAAAAAGCTTCAGACACTGGGGCAAAACAGTAAATTAACACTAGGTCAAAGTGCAGCAATGGGATTTTATGAGTGATGCTTCCCTCCTTGGCTTCTTGGCTTGTGTTCTTATAGAGATGCTGACTTGTATTATGTTATCTGCCAAAATGAGCATCCTTTCATCTAGTAACATTTAGTATCTTGAATGCAATCCAGGGCAGCTCAGCCCAAGACTTACAGACTGCTCCTGGATACAACTTGCCTATCTCTACAGCTGGTTGGTCGTGGTGAGGTAGCTAGCTCTGTTTCTGGCTGAGTCTGTCTTTCTCAGCATTATTCCAGGGTTGGTGATGGGAAAAGAAGACTAATGGAAGCCAAATATAAGGTTTCACTTGACAGGAACTCACATTTTCCTTCTTTGCTGTATAAGCATCAAATAATTGTTTTATGTCTTATCTGACATTCCATTCACTGAAATGTTCCCCAAAGGACCCTTTGATGTACCTTCAGCACAGGAAGACTCAATGTTCATGATGATGAACTTGAACTACCACATCTACCTAAAGGGTCTTCTGAATTACCAAAGTAATACTGAGTTATCTTATTTTAGTTCAGTTTTAAAATATATTTTATTGTATTTTAATTATTTTAACACTGGTAATTCATGTGTGTGCAGAGGTGTTTGATAAATCAATAAGCATTAAGTAGCATATGTATCCTGAGTACTGTTAGTCTTTGAAAAAAATACAAAATTTATATCTACTTTGTATATATCCTTGAGATACCTAGCTATTTACATACTCTCTCCTTCAATAGAATGTATGCTTGTTAAGGGCAAGGACCATGTTTTTGCTTCTTTTTTTAATCCCCAATACTTAGCATAGTATCTGGTACATAGTAAGTTTTTAATAAATGTTTGTTGAATTACTAGCTACAAAAATACAAGTCCTATTTTCTTAGCAGGAATTGTGTTTATGTTATTTCAATTGTAAAAATAATGTTAGAATCCTTGAAAATCATTATGGGAGAGAAGGGAGACATGATCAAAAAGGGCCTGACGCATGTGAGTAGAGAAAAACAGAAAATCCATTTTAGGCATGAGGGACTGACTTGAACAAAAGCCTAGAAATCAGGAATGGGCAGCTATGTAGCTTAGTGGATAGGGTGCTGATTCAGAAGTCAAGAGGATCTGACTTCCAGTATGGCCTCAGAGACTTATTAATTGTGTGACCTTGGCCAAGGTCCTTAGCCCCATTTGCCTCAGTTTTCTCATCTGTAGAGCTAAAGAAGGAAATGACAAAATCACTCCGGTATCCTTCCCAAGAAAACCCCAAATGAGGCCACAGAGTTGAACACAGCTAATTGAATAAAAACAGATCAAGAAAGATGAAGATGATGATGATGAGAGATGAAAGAGAAGAAAGAGAGAAAAATTAATCTATAATGTAAATGAAGGCAAATTGTATGAGATTAAAGCTATACAGAAAGTAAAGGACCTTGAATGCCAGGATCTGGAATTTATACTTAATTCAGCAGGTAATTGAGCATCATTGGAGGGGTTTTGTTTTAGTAGAAAACTGATATGATTATATAGAAGTCAGATCAAGAAAATTACTTAAGTGGCAGGATGAAGTGTGGATTAGATTTAGGGAAGACCAGTTGCTTATCAATATAGAGAAGTTGAAGAGAAGAATGTTTGGAGGATAAAACGATGGCTTAAATTTTGGATATATCCTTTGAAGTACAGGTTAGACATAAATGTGGATATATTCACCAGGAAGACCAACATATGGGACTGCAGTTAATGGGTAAAAATTGGTGATAGAAATTTGGGAATAATCTATAGAGGTAATAAATCCATGGGAATGGAGGAAATTAGTATTGAGAGTAAAGAAAACAGGGCCAAGGGAATCACTTTAAGAAATATCTATATAAGGGGTAGGAAGATAAATAACCAGCAACGGTGACAAAGAAGAAGCAACAAGAGAATCATAAAAGTCTAGAAGCACTTGGAACCACAATAGTCAGAGTCAACAAAGAGTAAGAGTATCCTGGATAAACCAGAGCAGCAGCCCCTGGGATCATTAGAGTGGGGTTAGAATTTCATATCATATGATGCTAAAGAAGAAAAGACTTGGGGAGACAATTTTTCCAGTATTTTAAGGATTTTTGTTATTTTTTTTCTTGGCCCCTGAAGAAAAAATTAGTAGCAATAAACAAAAATGTGGAGATCCCTTTACTCTGAGATTCTATGATTCAGAGATGTTAAGAACTGGTCAAAATTCCATTTTATTAAAAAGACAGCCTATTTTATAGAAAAGACAAACATTTGGTTTATTCCTCAACTGTCTTCTTCCCAATAAAACTCCATTCTGGAAAAAAGACTTAGTACAAACATTTTAGAACTGTTTGACCACTGGCAAGTTACTTCCCACTCTAGCTTTAGTTTTCTCTTATGCTTCTAAATTCTATGAGTTTGATTCTTTGAAAGAATTTGGGAACCATTTTTTCCCAGTTCCTGACACACAATAGCAGTTTAAAAAAACTTGAACATAAAAAGCTACTACTGTGGTAGGAAAGACAAGAAGATAAACTTAAAAGGAAACAACAATGTGAAAACAACTACCAGCAAGAAATATGCTAATTAGACCCAAGATCAGCAAGAACTCCTGTAAGAATTAAGGAAAGAGATAGTAATGGTAGAGGGAAAATTGGAAAAAAGCAATGGGAGTGATGCAAGAAAATTATGAAAAGAAAACTAAGCTTAGTAAAAGATAAACAGAAAAATATCAAAATAACACTCTGAAAGATAAACAACAACAACAAAAAAAAAAAACTGGCCAAATGGTAAAGAAGGCACAAAAATTCATTAAAGAATTCCTTTAAAAAGCAGAATTAGCCAAATGGAAAATGAGGTACAAATGCTCAGTGAAGAAAATAATCCCTTAAAATTAGAATTGGACAAGTGCAAGTAAATGATTGCACAACTCAAACAATAAAAGTCAAAAAGATGGAAAAGAAGAAAATGTGAAATATCAGAAATAAAACATCTGGAAAATAGATTGAGAAGAGAGAATTCAAGAACTATTAGACTACCTGAAAACCATGATAAAAAAAGATCCCAAATATCATCTTTCAGAAAATTAAAAAGAAAACTTTTCTGTCATGTGGAATCTAAAGGGCAAAATAGAAATTGAAAGAATCATCTTCTGAAAGAGATATGAATATCAAATTCTAAAGCTCCCAGGTCAAGGAAAAATTATTTTAAGAAGCCAGAAACAATTCAAATATCATGGAGCCACAATGAGAATAACACAAAATTTAACAGCTTATACACTAAAGGAGAGGAATTAGAATATGATATTCCAGAAATCAAGAGGAGCTAGGAGTTAAGACCAACCTATACATAATAACTTGAGTGTAATGCTTTAGGAGAAAAAGTAGATATTTAATAAAATAGAATATTTCCAAGCATTTCTTATTAAAAAAAGAATAGTGAATAAAAATTTTACATTTAAACATAAGACAATAGAAGCATAAAAAGATAAACATCAAAGAGTAAACATAAGGGACTCCATGTCTAGGAAGATAGTATGTGTAACTTTATCATTGTTAGAGAAATTAATAGTCTACATAGAGTGCAGGTTAGAGTCTGTTTTGTTGGGATGATACTCAAAAATAAATGTAGGGGTGGAAAAGAGGGTTGTACTGAGAGAAGTGGGAAGAGAGAGGTAGAATGGGACAAATTTTTTCACATAAAGAAGATACACAAGAGTTTGTATAGTGGAGTGGAAATGGGTGGGTAAGCAATTCTTGAAACTTACTCTCCTTGGAATTGGTTCAAAGAAAGAAGAATATATGTACACTTAGTTGGGCATATAAATATATTACCTAATAGGAAAATAGGAGGGAAAGGAGATGAGAGATATTGGGACAGAAGAGGAGTTGAGGGAGAAGGTGGTTTCGGGGAGACCACAGTCAGAAACAAGACATTTTTGAAAAAGGACAAGGATAAAAAAAGGGAAGAGAAAGATAAACAGGAAAATTGAATAGAGAGAAATTCACAGATAGTGATTACAACTATGTAAATGGGATAAGTAAGCTCATAAAATTGAAACAAATAGAAATATTGAAAACAAGATTTCAGCAATATGTTGTGTACAAGAGACATACTTAGGACAGAAAGACAACACACAGTTGCAATGAAGGACTGCAGCAGTCTCTATTATGCTTCAGCTGAAATGAAGAGAGTAGAAGTGACAGTCATGATCTCAAACAGAGCAAAAGCAAAAATAGACCTAATTGGAAGAGAGAATGAGAGGAACTATATTCGTGCAGGAAGTACCTTAGATGATAAAGATCATTTTATAGCAAATTTCTCTGAAAAAGGCCTCGTTTCTCAAATATATAAGGAATGGATCTAAATTTACAACAATAAGACTCATTCCCCAAATGATCAAATGGTCAAAGATATGAAAAGGCAGTTTTCAGAAGGTGAAATCAAAACAAGCTATAGTCATATGAAAAAAAAAATGCTCTAAATCACTATTAAATAGAGAAAAGAAAATTAAAAAAACTCTGAGGTACCACTTTACACATATTAGAAATGAAAAATGCTGGTGGGAATGAGGGAAAATAGATAGATTAATTAATTGTTAGTGGAATAGTTAACTGATCCAATCACTTTGGAAAACAATCTGGAACCATATCCAAAGGGCTATAAAACAGTGTATAATCTTTGCTCCAACAATACCACTACTAGATCTGTATCCCAAAGAGATCAAAGAAAATGGGAAAGGACCTCTTAAGTACAAAAATATTTATAGCAGTTCTTTTTGTAGTGGCAAAGAATTGGAATTGGTGATTCATCAATTGGGAGCTAGATGAATGGGTTGTGGCATATGATTGTGATGAAATACTGTTGTGCTATATGAAATGACAAGAGGAGTGGTTTCAAGAGCAAAAATTTGGCAAGACTCATATGAATTGATGCAAAGTGAAGTGAGAAAAATCATGAGATCATTGTATATAGTAATGACAATGTTGTAATGATTTTCAACTGTGAAAAACTTGATTACTCTGATTAATTCCAAAGGACTAATGATGAAAAAAATGCTATCCAATTCCAGAGAGAACTGATGAACTGAGTCCAAATCAGATGATATATTGTTTTCCTTTTCAGTGGATAGGTAGGCAATGGGAAGGAGGGAGAGAATCTGGAACTCAAAATTAAAAGAAATTCTCTGGGATTCATTTACTTTGAGATTTCTCAGCATTCCTCTAGCTATTTGAGTAGTGAGAATGAATCTGCCAGAGATTATTTTCCTCCACAGTCTGTTGGGTTCCATCATCAGAGAAAAGGAAACAGTTCAATGGTGCAAAAGCAGTGAGAAAATGTAACGGCTAGAGTTCCAGCTTAGTGTCAGGAAGACTTGAATCCAAATCTATCCTCAAACATTTGCAAGCTGTATGATCCTGAGGAAGTCACTTAAACTCTTTCTCAGTTTCTTCAACTATAAAATGGTGTTTATAATAGCACCCACCTCCTAAAGTTTTTGTAAAGATCAGATGAAATAGTATTTTGAAAATGTTTAGCACAATGCCTGGCACATAATAAAATCTTATGTAAATGCTTTCCCCCTCCTCCCTCCATTTATTCATTCATTCTTTTTTTCCTTCCTTCCAAACCTCTCTGTTCTTTCTTCCTTCCTTCCTTCATCATCCTTTCCTTTTTTCTTTTTCTCCTCTCTCCTTTCCTTCCTTTCTACCTGCCTACCTTCCTAACTGCTTTCCCCTATCACTATTACTGTCTCAGCAGTAAGTCTGGCCTAGGTTTGAGCTAAGGAAGGAAACAAAAGATTTCTTATGGCAAATATTCAAAAAGTTCCTCTTTCAGAAGGAGGTATCTTTGATCTTAAAAATAGTCTTCAATTAATAAAATGAAAAGTACCCTATCCATAATCCATTTATGAACTACCTCAGAGTAAATGATGGTGATGATGACAGATATTAATAATCAGATAAAGTAATATTCATACCACACTTAAAGTTTACAAAACAATTTGCTTATATTATTTCATTTGAGCTTCACAATAGCCCTCTGGAAGAGATACCCTGTATGAATAAGACTTAGAAAACCAAATTCCTTGCTGATAGTCACATAATTATTAAGAATTGGAAGTAGGATTTTAAACTGATGTATTCCTGATTCCAATATCAACATTCTATCCCAAGAAGCCAAAACAGAAAAACAATAGCTTTCAGATCCTTCTTCATATAGGAAAGATGTCACTGAGCAATGAAAAGTATAATTTTTTCAAACACTGCTATAGTGGCAGGGAAGCGATCTCACACAACAAGGATGCTGGCCAAGGTTTTGGTGTGCATAAATGGCTCCAGTACTTCTCCATATCTTTAACATTAAAAATGTATGTTCTAGCTCTAAGATATCTTCTGGTTCATTTATCAAGCCCATCTATTTCAGAGGTCCAGCTCCTTACTGCTAGATATTGGTATCATCTTCCAAACTAACGTTATGATCTTTTTTTTTTTGTGTGCTTTTTTGCTTAGGCAATTGGGGTTAAGTGACTTGCCTGGGGTCACACAGCTAGGGAATGTTAAGTGTCTGACACCAGATTTGAACTTGGGTCCTCCTGACTTCAGGGCTGGTGCTCTATCCACTGTGCCACCTAGCTGCCCCAGGTTATGGTCTTTTAAGCATATCATCAGAACAACAAAAAAAAAAAAGTTTATTCCCAAAGACTGATATGGCTTGATTGACCTACAACTTTTAGAATTTACATCTCTCTGATGGGAAAGGTATTTACCAAAATAGAATGGGCTCCTTCCTGAAGTAGTGCCTCCCTTCTCCAACACCAAATTGAATGTCATCAAAGAATAGCTGAATAATCTGATTATACATCAGATTCCTGGGTAGGTGCAGCTTAGGCTAAGTGGCTTTTAAAACTACTGAATATTCCATGTTTCTGCAATTCCATGGAGAGAAATAAATCAATATGAAAGTATTTTTCAAAGTATGAAATATAATACATGGGATGGGAATAGAGATGGGAAAGAGGGATGGTAATCATGACCTTTGAATTAAGCGTTTCTTACAACAGGCATCCTAGGCATTCAGCTCACCAATGTCTTGGATTATTTCCTGGCTACAGAGCTGCTGAGCCTGCATGAGAAAACAAACATCTCTTCTAAACAAGAGCCTGACATTTATAAGTCAGAAAGCCTCCCAACATTCCCAGGCAGCCCTTCCTGATATTCCAAGAAGTTCCTAATCCAAATATTGATCCTGGGGAGAAGAGTTTTCAAAGAATGTTTTTTTGGTTCTGGTTTTTTTTTTCCTCTGAACATCCTGCTTTGTCTTCCTTAGTCCTTGGAAGGCATTAATACATCTTTAGAAACCAGATGGAAGGAAAGACAATATCACCCAAAACAAGAGAGTGGGAAGGGTTTTCCTAGAAGCTGAGACCACATCAAAGCACACATTCTTTGCCCCTAACATGTGTAACTCTTTAACCATCCTGATAATACAGACAGATACAAAATATAGAGTTACTGTAGGAAGAGAAATAAAGTTTATCTTTGTGCATGGCTGGATTAGTAAATACATTGTGTTCTTTTTCCTAATGTCAATGACATTGCCCTAGTGGGAAATAGCTAAGCATATTTTGTGGACTACTGTAGAAAGATCATTTGTAATTGCCATTGATCGGTGTGATATTGTCTCTCCATTCCACAGAAATGAATCAGCAATGAACCAGGACTTCCTTTGCAAAAGAGAGAGTAGTTTGATGTGCCCACAAGCCTCAATTGCCTTATATTTAAAATAAAACATGAAGACTATTGATGAGAAATCACTTAATAATTCACATTATTTTAGAGTTTTATTATTCGAAGATTTTAAAAACACAGCTGAAGGGCTGATATCCTAATCTCTTCTTCAGTTCCCTTCTTGTCCCTTTCTTTGCCTCTCGGCTTCTTTATTCTCCTCTTTATCTCGTTTATCTTTTTCCTTCCCCTTCCTTTTTCCTCCCTTAATCACTTCTTCCTCCTTCTCTATTTCTTCTCTTCCTTTTTTTCTCTGAGACTACAAAAGTGAACTTGGCAATCCCACCTTAGTAATGGAGCTTTCCCCATCCTTATGAGTGGCGAACAGTATTATGCTCTTAAAGTTCATGAAGCATGATTGTGTCATGGTAGTCATATTGGAATTGGAGAAAGCCTATATTCCAGATCCCCCACTTACCCCCACTTACTTTGAGGCAAGCCTCAATTTTCTCATCAGCAAAATGGGAACAATAATATTTTTATTCCCTACCTCACAGGGTTTTGTATTAGTTGGCTGGGTCATTGAAAATCATCAAGCTGAGCTTCCTTATTTTAAGATGAGGGAATTAAATCCCAGAATGCTTGATCAAATTGTTCAATTTCACACAGATTCACATATATTTGAAGCTAGAAGTATCATCAGGGTAGATCTGGTCCAATCTACTCATTTAATAGATGAGGAAACTGAGTCATAGAGAATTATATTGGTAGTAAGGAACAAAATCACGATTTGAACCCAGGTCTTCTGCTTCTGAAATTGCTACAACATTCTGCTTTTCTTAGGTCAAATTTGATAACACTTATAGTCGAGTGTAATACAAACATACGTTATTAATGATCTTAGTCATTGATGTGGATTGGTCTGGCAGAAGCATCTGACAATAGATGAGATTTGAGAGCTTCTTGCTATGCAAATATTTTACTTCTCTTGGGGAGTTTTCAGTTTTACCTAGCAATCCCCTAATGATTCCATTAGCTCAAAAATGAGTGTGAGGACAAGGACAAGGTGATATACCTGAAACTCCCATTTCTTTCTCCTGCCTGGCTCAGGTTTGATTTATCCCACGCATGTCTGGCAAAGGGAAGCCTTAAGGGAGACAAACGAGATATTTCCTTATGACTGTCCACATTTGGGGACTCAGTAAAAGACATGATATAGTCAAAAGAGTTAGATCTGAGCAGCCAAGAGATGCAGTGGATAATATTGGATTTGTAATCAGAAGTCCTGAGTTCAAATACTGCCTCAGACACTTATTAGCTGCTTGACCCTAGGCAAATCAGTGTAACTTCTGTTAATGTCAGTTTCCTCCTCTGTAAAATGGAGCATCTACTTCTCATGGTTGTGAGAATCAAATAAGATGATATTTGTAAGCACTTTGCAAACCTTAAAGTGCCATATACATGCTAGCAGAACACCTAGGTTTGAATCTTATCTCAGTTACTTCCTTACTTTGGTATCATTGGACAAGTCTATGAGCCTTGGTTCTCTTAAATGAGGAGTTTAAATTAGATTACCTTTGAAGTGCCTTTAATTATAAATCCACATTATTAAAAATAAAAAGATCCAAATAAAGGCACAATTAATGATTAATTTTATGTTTCTAAATTATATATAAACAAGATAATGCTCATAATGAAAAGAAAATGAAAGAGTAGCTCTTACTGTAGACTTGATGAGCTATATGCAAACTGACTTTAGGTTAAAGGCAGCAGATCTTAAGGAAGTGGAAGACAGGGACAGGGAGTTAAGGAGATACAAAACAGAGAGGGAATACTATAGATATACCAGGTATGCTCCTAAGGTCCATTTCTTGTATGACATTGACCATGCAATCAGTTCACCTTGAATAGCCTGCAGAGATAATAGTCCATCCAGCCTTAGGAGCTCTCAAGAGGTCCAGCCCTGCCACTCAAGGGGGCCCCAAAACTGTTGGTTTTGCCTAGGTATTCACAAGCTCAGGGATCCCAAGACTCATGATCACCTTTGTAGCTCCTATTTATCTCATACAAAGTGATAATCCAAATTCAAAAGCAAAATTCTTAGACTGATGGAAGAGTTAAAAGTGAAATGAGAAGAAGCCTTAGAGAATCATTTTGGTTTGATGGAAAGAGCACCAGATTTAGGATCCAAAGCTCAGCTTTCAAATTTTGATACTGACATTTACTCAATGTGTAGCCATAGATAAATCTAGGCTTTTCCTTCTATGTTTGTTGCATAAGGATAATAAAACTTGTACTACTTAAAGTTGTTGTAATGAAACTTTCACAAGAATTAAAATTTTATGTATCCCAATAAAGACCAAAACAGTAGGTGCCCATCAATTGGGGAAAGTCTAAACAAATTTTGGTACATTAATATAATAGAATGTTTTTGTGATGAATGAATATAATGAAAACAGAATCATGAAAAGATCTTTATTAACTGATGCAGAATGAAGTAAGCAGAACAAAATATATATATATATATACAATATATTGTATATACACAATTGCTACAGCAATGTAAATGGAAAGAACCACAAAATGATCAAATAAGAATATTGCAAAATTACCAAGAATAAATATGGCTCAAAAGAAGAGTTGAGATTTCCTTATCCCATCCTTTTACAGAATTCTGGGAAAGGATCTATCAATGTATATTGCATGTATTTCCAGACTTTTTTTTAAATGTATTTATCGGTTATGTTAATTTTTTTCTCTTAGAAATGGCTATTATATGGGTGGAGAGGAAGGAAGGAGAAAAGTGAGAAAAATTGTGGTGTTATAAGAAAGACATAAATTTAAAAAAATTTTAAATGCCTTATAAAATAAATATCTAAACTTTTAAATATATTTATTAAAATGCCTTTAAAATGTCTAGATAAAATGTCTTAAAGTGATAACATAAAAATAAAATGTCTTAAGAAGTCCATGGGTTACCACTTGACTCACAAATCAGGCTATCTCAAATTTAAAATGTATCCTGAGTTCATATCTTCTTAAAATCCTAGCTCATGAACCTCTAACTTTGTTTACCTTTAATAATCAGCCAGAGGACACAATTTGTTCAGAGGAAAGGAGTTTAATGAAATAATATGATTTTATTTTTCTTTAACAATAACGCACTTCCCCAACAAACTTGAAGCACATTTGCCCACAAAATACAATATTCTAACAATAAGAAAAATTAACATGAAAAAGCAATACATGTAGTTAAGCCAGATATGTGAAAGTGAAATAAATACTTTTTATACCACAAGATCAGTGATGTTTTCATGCTGCTTTTACTGGGCCCACTTGATGCTGAAATCAAAAAAACAGTATGATAGATGTAAATTCTTAACTCCATTTTATTAAAATTCCCTTTTATCTATTAGTAAACACTTAGGATGCTTCCAACTTTTTTTTTTCTTGCTGAGGCAATTGAGATTAAGTGACTTGCCCAGGGTCACACAGCTAAGAAGTATTAAGTGTCTGCAACCAGATTTGAACTCAGGTCCTCCTGACTTCAGGGCTGGTGCTCTATCCACTGTGCAACCTAGCTGCCCCCAACTTTTCTCTTTAAGAAGCATTTTCTTCTCCTCAAGGAAAGAATGGGTTCTGCCATGCTCTTTCAGTTTTAAGCTAATAGGCTTTCTTTTAGAAATCAGCAAACATTCTCAGTCACTAGACTAGCAAAAATCCTTCCTCAAAAAAAATAATAAAATCTTCCTATAATTTTTCATGAGGAGTAAATAACAACACTTGCAAAAAAAAAAAGCTATGATAAACTTCTACATGGAAACTTCTTTCATTGAAAATGAAAATTCCTTATTATTTTCTATTTAAATTCTAATCACTAGACTCTCTAATCAACATCTATCCTAGAAATCTCTTCCAGCACTGTTTTTCTGCTTTACCATGCAGATGAAAGAAGAGTGGGATTAAAGGAAAATCACAAAAACAAAAATTAGCCTGAGAATCAACTTTATCATTTTCCCCTTCCCTAAATGGCAGCTAGGTGGTGCAGTGGATAGAGTAAAGGGCTTGCAATTAGAAATACTCATTTTCCTGAGTTCAAATTTGGCTTGAGACACTAATTAGCTGTATAACCTTGAGCAAGTCACTTTACCCTATCTGCCTCAGATTCCTCATCTGTAAAATGACCTAGAGAAGGAAATGTTAAACTACTCCAGTATTTTTGCCAAGAAAATCCCAAAAGGGATCATGGACATGACTGAAATGACTCAACAACAACAAAGATTCATTCCTGTGTTTATTAGTTATAAATTACTTGTAAAACCTTTTCAGGTATCTTTATACTCATACAAACAAAGGCTGATGATTCCTGAGTTCAAATCCATAGTTTACAGATAAAGAAAATGAGGTCCAGCAAACCAATTAGTCAACAAGTAATTAAGCACTTACTGTTTGCCAGGGACTATTTGAAATGCAAAGAAATAATAATAATAATATAGTAGCTAAGATTTTTAGAACATCTATGTGTCAGGTACTGTGCTAATTACTTTACAAATATTATCTTATTTGATCTTCCCAACAGTCCTGAGAGGTAAGTACTGTTATTATCCCCATGTCACAATAAAGAAAATAGAGTAACTTACCCAGAGTTGCACCAAGTCTGAGGAAGTATTTGAACTCAGTTCTTTCTGTCATAAGGCTATTACTCTACCTACATACCACTTAGCTGCCCCCAATAAAAACTAAATAAGTCCCCACCATCAAGAAATTCACATTATAATGAGAAAGATGGAATATGTAGATCAGAGCATGAAAAATATAGATAGATGAAAAGTAATTTTAGTGGGGATGGCACCAGTAGGTAGGAATGATATGAGGAGAGGATAAACATCAAGAAAGACTTTTTGACCAGAAATAGTTCTTGCACTGAGTCTTATTTTTTTTTTAATAATAAAGCTTTTTATTTGCAAAACATATGAGTGACCTTTCAACATTGACCTTTGCTAGAAAACTTTTTTTTCCCCAAGCTTTTCCTTTCCCCCCCCGCCCCCACCCCTAGATGACAGGTAATCTAATACATGCTAGATAGGATAAATTATATGACAAGTACAATACATGTATACATATCTATACAGTTATCTTACTGCACAAGAAACATCAGATCTAGAAAGAGAAGGAGAAAAAAGACAACCTAAGAAGGAAAACAGAATGCATGGAAATATTCACAGAAAGCGTTAAAATGCTGTGTTGTGGTTCACTCTCAGTTCCCACAGGCCTCTCTCTGGATGTATATGACTATCTTCATCGCAGCACAACTGGTTTGAATCACATCATTGTTGAAGAGAACCATGTCCATCAAAATTGATCATCGTATAGTCTTGTTGCTGTGTATAATGTTCTCCTGGTTCTGCTGATTTCACTCAGTATCAGTTCATGCAAGTCTCTCCAATCCTCTCTGAAATCCTCTTGTTGGTCATTTCTTACAGAACAATAATATTCCATAACATTCATATACCATAATTTATTCAGCCATTCTCCAATTGATGGGCATCTTTTCAATTTCCAGTTTCTTGCCACTACAAAAAGGGCTGCCACAAACATTTTTGCACATGTGGGGCCCTTTCCCTCCTTAAAAATCTCTTTGGGATATAGGCCCAGTAGAAACACTGCTGGGTCAAAGGGTATGCACTGTTTGATAACTCTTTGAGCATAGCTCCAAATTTGCACTGAGTCTTAAAAGAAAATAGGGAATATAAGGGTCAGAGACCAGAAGGAAAAGTCTTCCAAGTGTAGAGACTATTGAAAAATAGAGATGATACAAAGAATTTTCTATACAAATAATAGCAAGTATGTCAATATAGATGGATTGTAGAGTGCATAAAAAGAAGTAGAAGATAAGAATATTGTCAATATACGAGGAAACAAGATTGTGAAGAGCTTTAAATGTCAACTGAAGGATTACTTTTTGTTGTATCTCCAGCTCTTAGCACAATGCCTGGCAAATTGTAAGTGTGGAATGGTCAACTCTACCCTTGAAAAATCCTTTGACAGCTAAATGAAAATGGAGTGAGGAGAGAATTGAAATCCTTGGAATACTATTGCAATTGTCCAGGGGAAAGGTGATGAAGGTCAACAATTAATGTAGTAGCTCTGTGAATGGAAAGAATGGTCACGTAAAAGATGTTGTAGAGAAAGGAATTACAAGACTTGGCAATTGATGCAATATATAGAATGAGACAGAGAAGCTGAAGATGATCTCAAAGAGCTTCTAGTGAAGAAGAATTGACCCTATACAGGAGAAAAAGTGGTGATAAGGAGGAATATTTTGCAATTACTTTTCTTGATATGCCATTTGAATAAATGCCTTTCCTGAAAACTAACTGAGTATACTGACTGCTTAACAGTAAGCACACTGATGGGGGTTTATGAATTATAGTGTTAGGAAGACAGACCCCTAAAGCTATTATGCAGAACCCCCTAGATAATTGTCCTACTTCTTGAGTATCAACCAAAAACCTATGAGTTGGATTTGGTGAAGAATCCAGAGGTGGGATGCTATAATGTATTCAGAAAGTAGTAGGTACAGAATTGATTTTGGATACAGGAAGATCTAGGTGTGAGACTGGGAAAGACACAACCTACCTTTCAATATTCTGGGCAACTCCTTAAGACTATTAGTAGCAGAAGTCATAGACAAAATGATAGAAGTTGATTTTTATACAGATGAAATCATAGTTTCAGTAAAAAAAAAGAGGGGGAATAAAAAGCAAAGAGGGACCATTACTAATTAGAAGATATGAGAAAAGGTCTCATGAAGGCTGGAAGTGGCTCCTGAACTATGTTTTTTGTACATGAAACCAACTCCAGAGTTTATTTGTAATTCCCTTCTACTCACTATTTGCCTCTTGCAGTGGTTTGTAATTGAGATCCCTATGATGCATGACTTTGGGACCACCCTAGAGGCAGCCTCTTTGTTACAAGTGACTGCCAAGAAATTTTAATGGAGGTTTCCTTTTCATCTCCCATTCTTTGGTTGATGTATACTATTTCACATGGATAACATACTCTGTTATTAAACCAACACATAAAAGGAAAGATGCTTAAATTGGAGGATTGGTAGATGAGTAAACTGGCAAGGGAAAGTGTTTGATGTGCACAAAGGAGCAAACTCTATTGGAGCAGTCAGATTGGAGAAAATAAGACAGGAAGAGACAGTTACATGGGAAACCTCAACAGTAAAGACTGCTTTGGGCAAATAAACCTAGTTCTGGGGTGAGAGGAGGTCAAAACTCAGTGAGGTCATATGTAGGCTGAGTTTAAATTGTTGTAATTATAGCAGATGTACTACTGATGTGTGATTCATGAGAAGGTTTGGGGATCTGGCATCAAACAAATAAAAAGGAATTCTATAAAGGGAAGAGAAGGAATTCTTCAAAAGTTCAGACCAGAGGCTGAATCAAATCACAAAAAGTCATATTTGACTGAATAAATGACTATCAGTAACAACAATACTGCTTTAATTGCTTTAATTGAAAAAAATAGAGATAATCTACCTCCCAAGCATTGTTGTAATGATCAAATGAAACAATATATGTCAAGAACTTTATACAAGTTTGCACTATATAAATATGAGTTATTGTACTTTGAGGATCATATGGCCAAGCAGTTTCAGAAAGGATACCTACACTGAGTCTCCTGAGAATTTTGGGTACTTGTCTCTCCTTGAGATGTATTGACAGATATCTGTGCAAAATATCAAATCTCAATTTTCTGAAATTAAGTATTTTGCAACTCAGTAGAAATTAGAAAGTATATCCTTAGACATAATTAGGTCTCTTTACCTTGAAAGAAAAATAAAATTCACTCGATAATGGACCAGGGATCCATCTCACTGTGACAACAGAACAGAGTAGATAGAACCAATATTTGTTATTATTTTTTTTTACCATGAGGTTAGTGTGATAAATTAGAAAATGTATTAAAATACTAGGATTCCAAGTCTTGCTCTGTCACTAGTTTACTGTGTGGTCTTTGCCAAATTTCTTTGCCTTTCTATGCCTTGGTTTCTTTATCTATAAAATTAATTATTTCTGTCCAATCTATTCCCAAGGTAGCTATGAAGGTAAAATAGGATAATATCTGTGAAAATTCCTTTGGAAAATTAGAAGTTTGGTATAAATTTAAAACATAGTTTGGGAGAATGAATATGAGAAATAAGATGAACTTGTGTGTGATTTTCTTCATCCATCTGATTTTTTTTTCTTTTTGAAAATGCAGCAGCAAGGAGAAGAAAAAAATCTAGAAAAAGATTTCATTTCTGATCTTCCTGTCTTTGAAAATCTCATCATACTATAGTCATTCAGATTTGGAAACCAGACAAATGTTATACAAAAGAGAGTCCTGAGAGGCAGGATACATCACATACACTTTGCCTGTGGGAAAAACATTCCTTTTGTTCTGTTGCCACTTGGAAAGGTTACTGAGAAAGTTTCCTAAAGGGCGTATTGTTTGGGATTATTCCTATAATTGTTTCCCTTCTGCCAGAAATGAGAAGATTGTAGAAGAGGTGCAAGTTGTAGCCTGACTCTGTGAAACTGAAATTACTCAAGTTATCACTGAAGAGCATCCTTAGAGGAATTAACATTAATGATTAGGACTCCACTGGCCAAATAACTGTTTAATATGTGGCTACATTCTTTGGACTCCATTAACTAAAATCTTGTGACAATTAGGTATGCAATTAAAGTTGGTCTTTGATTAGCAAATTCTTTCTTCCTTATAAACAAGATTGCAAAGAGCACTTCAGAAGATGTTTTTTTTTTATTATTTAAAAAAAACTGCAATCATTTTAAAAGCACTACTTATACAAAACAATTAAAAGGTTAATTACAAATTAGTCATATTTATTCATTTAAATAAATTCTACTAAGTCTCCAAGTGGACAATAGTTTGCATAAAGGGATTGTTTAGTTGTTTTTGGTTTGGTTTTGGCTAAGACTATGGGAGAGGCTAGAAAGTTAAAGTTTAGACCATTCAAGTTTATATTATAAATTCATTTGCAGAATGCTAGGGGAAGATGACTAAGATTATTAGCACTATCTCTTCACAAAACATCAAATAGCAAAGGAAGAAAAAACAAAAACTAAACAAAGAGAGATAAATCCTAGAAACACCCACAGAAGACCCACATAGATGTTTGGTGAACCTTAATCTAAAAATGTGTGATAACATTGGAATGGAAGGCTCATCTTTCTACTTCAGAGAACATGCAGGTATTCTATAACCATCTCTGATCTGCTTACACAATGGTAAAGAAAATTCTTTTTGATTAGTTGCTGCGCCCAAAGTGGGAATGCACATATTTATACACTATAAATATATACACATTTGTATAAAAGCTTTAGTGGATAAACTCATTCTTTTTTTCTTCCTGTTAGCGACAAATTATAAGCATTACTTCCATCCATTTGTTTGGTCCTGTGTGAGATGAGCAGCTTTTGTTTGTGATTTTTTGTTTTATAGGGCCTTCAAATCCTCATAAATTGTTTTATTGATAAAAATAACATTTATATTGGCCTTTGTGATTCATACTTTCATCACAACAACCCAGAAAAGGAAGTAGGATAAGTATCACTATTATTATTTTCCCCATTTTACAAACAAATAAATTGAAGTTTTGAAAGGTAAAGTGAATCTCCTGTGGTCACAGAGCTCACAAATACCAGACCTTGAACTTGAAGCCAAGTCCTTTAGTTCCAGAGGTGATACTATAATTCAGCACTGCAGTGCCTTTGTTACAAACATCCTGTTCACTTTTTCCATAAAGGTCACAAAATCTGTTGCTTATAATTAATTTCTGATCTGTCTCCAGTTCTTCATAAGCATCTATTTTGTCTTTCAACTTTCAGTATTCAGCAGTTCCTACCAGCTAATGGTATGAACAGATTGAATCAGGAAGTCACAGAAACTTTCAAGTAAAAAACGAAACTTAAAAAAAAAGTAAATACCCATTTGAAGAGCTAATTATTCTTTAAAAAGGCCTGAAGATCTCTAAATAAACCTTTAATAACCACTTTAGTAAAGCCCTCTAAATTTTTCTCTCTCTTAGTTTCTGTAGAAAGAAGAAAAACAAAATAGAAACTTGAGTCAGTAAGTAAACACTTATTAAACATTGTCTTTATGCTAGGCTCTAGGGATACAAATGTATGATACATCCTCTTTCTTAGGTAGACATTTTATTTGCTGAAATGAAGAAGAAAAAGGATTTCTCTGTGGCAAAAACAGCTTGAGATAATTCCGAGAATCTGAGAGAAAATACCTTCCAAATAAGTGTACTATGAAGACTTATGTGAAAGCAGCTCAGAGGCAATAGCACTTATTAATTTAAAGATGGATCCAATGAACTATTTCTCACATGCTAATTTGAATTACTTTTCAGGACTTAGAATTTATTACTAGGAAATTGTATTAAAGAACTGTTTTGGGGACTTTGAAACTATTGCATAATAACTATATATGATGGAAATATGGATTTGGAAGTTTCTTATCACATAGAAAATGCTGCATTAAAGCAAGAAAGTCAGAGAACAAACTGAGAGCGGATACCAACTGAGAGGTTAAGAAGAGAAACTGAAGAGAGAAGAAATAAACAAACAAACAAAAAGTCCGAAGAAAGAAAATACACAGTACTGGATCACTCAAAATACAACTCTCATAAGGGAATAAAATGCAAGAACAGGAAAAAAAACCCTTTATTACTTAATTCAGATGCCTCATTTCATAGATGAAGAAACTAAAGTCAAGAGAGAGAGAGAGAGAAAGAAATAAAACAATAAAAAATTCACCTGAAAGCATCATGCTTTCACTGAGAAACTGGCAGAACAACTGGCAGTGCAATTAATCTGGGAGTGTCAAGAAAAATAGTTCTTATGAGAGAAAATAAAAATTTTCATTATCTCTTCTATGAAAAAGCAAGGCTAAAATTTGGAACCATGACCAAAGAGTTATAAAACTGTGCATAACTTTTGATCCAATAATATCTCTGTTGGTGTATATCCAAAAGACATCAACAAAAGGGGGGGAGAGATTTATTTGTACAAAAATATGTAAAACAGCTCTTTTGTGGTGATTAAGAACTGAAAATAGAAAGGATGCCTATCAATTGGGGAATAGGTAAACAAGTTGTGGTACATGATTGTGTTGGAATATCATTGTATTACAAGAAATTATAAGCAGGATGATGTCAGAAAACCTGTAAACACTTACATGAACTAATATAAAGTGAAATAAGCAGAACCAGGAGAATATTGTACACAGAAACAGCTATATTATATGATGAAAAACTGTGAATGATTTAACTATTCCCAGCAACACAATGATCCAAGACAATCCCAAAGGACTAATGATGAAACCTACTCTCTGATTCCAGAGAAAGAACCATTGTTGTTTGAATACAGATTGAAGACTTCTATTTTAAAAATAAATCTTCTTGTACAAAGCAGCTAACATGGAAATGTTTCACATGATTACATATATATGACTTACATCTGATTGCTTACCATCTCAGAGATGGCAAACATAAATCAGTCACAGTGATTCCATTGACTCTTAAATAGGAACTATTTACTAAATGACAAGGTAAAAGCAAAAAAATCACAATGGAATATTTGCTCAATTGAAAGCAAAAAATAGGAAAAATAAAAAAAATAGTATATCTAGAAACCTGGATTATACTCTTCTATCAATAGAAGGGCAAAAACTTCAAGAGCATGTGAGAAGGGAAAATTTAAGTTCCTAGGACAACTTACAACTCTGTATCATAAGCTTTGATGGTCTTAGTCTCTCAAAGGAGACCAAGTCTCTTACCGGGCAAGATGATTCCTTTTTTGTGTCTCTCTACTATTCTGCGATGAAGTCATTTCTCTGTTGAGTGAATCAAAAAATAGTGTTAAGTTCAAATTATTCTCATCTGTCTATTCCTAGGTAGGAGGGGGGAAATTTTTTACATGCTTAGAATAGACATCCCCCTAACTCATCTACAAATTTGAGATCTTTTGGTTCCTGATTGCTCTCAACCTGATTTAGTCTGTCTGCTGAGATGATTTTATGCAATTGTGGCTGCTGCATGTATTGCAGCTTCTTGGAACCATAGATTGGGTGAAGGTGGAGACCAAAGGTGGATGAAGAGTCCAGAAAAGGCTCATCAGCCTTCATGCCAGAGATACTAGTTTTTCTCGATATGGATTCCTTAGAGCTAGAGGGGATCTTGGAGATCATAGAAGGTCATGACCATGTAGAGTTAGAGTTAAAAGGATTCTTAGAAGCCATTTAGTCCCCCCTCCCTTTCATTTGACACTTTCAGAAACTGAGGTCTAGAATATTAAAGGACTTACCCAAGATCATAGACTCAGTAAGTGGTAAAGGCAGAATTTAAACCCAGGACTAGTCCCACTCCTTCATTTTTCAGATAAAGAAACACTAGTAAGTGTAAATGACCATCAGAGTTACATTGCTAAACTAATAGCAAAGCTAGTTTTAGGACTCAAGTTTCCTGATTGCTAATCCAGTGCTCTTTCCAGAAGAAGAAAAACAAAATAAGAGAATGACAGCTGAGTAGTAGAATTGGAAGCATCATTTCCAAAGAGGAAAACTTACCACATTTGTTTTCTAAATCCAGTTCCCAGTTCCAGTTTCTCTGAGGCTCAGAGATACCACCCAAAGTTAGGTACCGACATTTACATAGTATCTAGTCTCTAACCTTGGAAAAAAGAACTCTTCAGATATGAGCCAAGTCTAGCTAAGCAGACATTTGCTGGAGCACTTGAACAAGGCTTGGTTGATACCAAGGCTAGTTGGGTGAGGCTGAGACCACGGATTGGAAAGTTTAAAATTCCATCAGTCAGTTGTTTGGTCTAAGAGACAGGTGACATTATTTCTACAAGACTCAAACACATGGCTAATCCAGTCAATTCCATGAAACAAAAAGCAGGAGAAACCACCTATTTGTTGTGGTATAGAGAAATTTTCTGACTAGTTTTCCTGACATGCTCAGATAATTCAATCTGACTACTGATTGTCTTAGATGTAATGTGGTAATAGACTATTACAATAGATATCATTATTATTAGCAGTAATAATAATAACTGTAATAATGATATAATAACAATAACAATGACAATCATCTTTTCTATTAGCTTGAAAAGCAAAATATGTATCTTTTTATATATAAAAGTAACATATATGTATATATACATATGTGCATGTATATATATGTATGTGTGTGTGTGTGTATATATATATATATAATCTACCTATCATCTATCTATATATCTCTGACTCTGGTCAGATGTCATTTTCTCTGTTTTACAGATAAGAAATTTGAGGCTCATAAAGTTTAAGTGATTTGCCTGTGTTAACCCAGTAAACAAATGTAGGAAAGAACATTCACTCAAAACCAGGTGTTCCTGACTCTACACTCAGTAACTGAGAAAACTCAAGAATAAATTCTATCTTTGTTCTGTATTATAGGAGTTGTTTCAGAGATCATTTAGTTTAGTTGTTGATTCATGTCCTGACTGCCATCCTACCATAGAACATAAGAAGATGGTGGCCTTTAATGTCTAAAACAAAGATTTGGAATCAAGAAACCTAGATTCTAATCCTGGCTCTATTAATATTGAGTCATATGATTTGGAGCTACTTCACCCCTCCAGATATGAATTTCTCCACCAACAAAATGAGACAGTTGAGCTAAAGGATCTCTAACTTTTGTTTCTTACTTCTTCTTTCATTTATTTACTATTCTATCTATCCACTTAAATGATATATTACATATATACATATACACATATATGTTAGCTATTACTACTGCTATTGACTCATTACTTCAACAAGCAATTTATTAAGTACCTACTTACTATGGTGGGGAAACAATCACAAAAGCAAAACAGTCCTGGGTCTCAAGAAACTTAGGTTCTACCGGAAGAGGCATACATACATGTATAGTCGTGTGTGTGTGTGTGTGTGTGTGTGTGTGTGTGTATGATTTGGTGTAGGGCATTAGCACTGGGGGATCAAGACAAGCCTCTTCCAATTTAACATTCTCTTATTATATAGGAAGTCTGAAGAAAAAAAGATAATTTTAACAAAGGCAATTTTTCAAAGTATTTGAAAGTTTCGGTAATTTACTGTGGAACAGAGTCCTCAAGAAGACACAGCTGATGAGAATAATTTGTTTCAATGATTATAAAGGCAACTGAAGCAGGTATTATAAAGCATTCAGAGCCTGATTGACTAAGCAAAGATGCCAACATCATGTCCTGCATCCAGAGTCACTGCCAATTCTCTTTTTTATTTAGTTTTTAGCAAAGTAATAGGGGATAAGTGACTTGCCTAAAGTCACACAGCTAATAAGTATTAAATGTCTGAGGCTATATTTGAACTCAGGTCCTCCTGACTCTAGGGCTGGTGCTTTGTCCACTGCATCATCTAGATGCCCCACTGTCAATTGTCTTGACTTTTGCCTTGCCACTGGGCTCTAATAACTCTGGAGGAGAGAGTAATGCTGACAACTTTGCACAACTCTGCTTCATTTAAATCCAGCTTACTTTCAAGTCAAAAGGCATCACCCATACCATTTTATTCTTCTATTATTTTACTATTATGATGTCATTTTGGTCCTTTTGGAGTACAAAGAGCAAGCAAATATAAACACACACACACACACACATATACAATATGTATATGTATGTATATTTACATACATTGTGTCTATATATATATATGTGTGTGTGTGTGTGTGCTTTGCATTTAATTTCCATTTCCTTAGTGCCTAAAATTATAGGTGGAGAGAGTTTTGGGGTGGGGGAGGTGGGAGATGGGACTAAAAAGGCAAGAAAAGATATATAGAGAAAGGTCAACTGGAGCTTATGAAGATTTCTCTAGCATTTGGTTAGCTCAAATGAGAACAGAGAAAATAAGCTGCAGACCTGAGAAGTTGGGTATGGGAAGAAACTTTTAATTTTTTATTCTTATATTAATAAACAGCAAACAAAATGAATATTTTTATTTACAAAAAAGAACAGAAAAAAGACATTTCTGATGAGATCTTTTTGTTTAACAGATAAATTGATCAGTTATGTAAAACACTGAGTTTTTCTTATGCGCCATTTGCTTTGTTTTCCTTTTAAGAATACAATCTATTCAGCATCAATAAAGTTCTTCAGAGAGACCTTGAGAGTGTTCTTGAATTGTACATTCTTCTGACTTCCAAGAAAGCACTTAGCTTGAGAATTCTCCCTAAGCAAAAACTTCAGTATCAATTCTGAAACATAGGAAGGAGATGCTGACACAAAACCACCTAGCATGACATGCCTTCATCAAAGAAGTCATGAACCAGGCAGAATAGCAATAGCACAAAGGAAAGGTAAGATGTGCAAATCTAGAGACGTCTCCATCCCAAATATTCAAACTATTTGTGTCCAATCTGTGGTAGAGCCTTCTGAACTCATATTGAATTGATCAACCACAGTTGTACACCCTGTACCTTGACCCCAACATCATGTCCTCTTCAAGTAAGAGAAAGAACAAACAATAACAAATGGAACCTTTAATTTTCAAAATTGTCCTGCTTGTCTGTGTCTCCTTCTGGTATTACTTCTGTTCTCTACATAAAAAAGATCCAATGACTCCCTTTTCTTTCTCTTATTCTTTTTTGTTTGGGCAATCCTATCACTATGTAATAGCCTACCTGTCCTTTCTTCTCCCTCTTGCTTTCCTAATGCTCTGCACTTGTGCTTACAGTTATTCCTGAAAAAGTGAATTGTGGACCAAAGACAGGGGAAATAAGAGGAGAAAGATTCAATTTTTATTGGTCCATCTTGTCATTAGTACTTTTAAGAGGTGTGTAATTCACAAAACATAGGGAGGCTACTTGGACAAACTCACTATCCAGAATGGAATGCTATACTGACCATCCTTTCATTATATTTCTGGACAAGTTTCTGGATCATCCACCCCCCCCTTGTTTTGGTGCAATGGCATATTGATCACCCATTTAACTTCTCAAGAGTCAAGACAACTCTCTAAAACTCTTATTATAGAGTTTTGATTTTCCAGGAGAGGAAATGTCTTCATCAGAGGACCCTTATATAGACAAATTCAAGATCTAAACCAAAAAAAAAAAAAAAAAATTAAACCCTAAAACCCTACATCTACTTGATTGTATCACTAGATGGCACTATATTATTGGGGTTAACTTTAGAGAGTACAGTTGGGAGGACAGGATAATGGAAGAGATGGGGAGAGGTCTTAAAAAAGAAATCAGTTGCTGGGATAGACAGAAGGTAAAATGAATCAGTGTTACAAAAAAAATGCAAAAGATCAGAGTTCAACAATGCCAGAAATGAGATTCTTCTTCTTAAACAGATAAATCAATCAACCTGCATTTATTAAAGAACTGTGATAGGTGCTGGGGTATAGAGGCAAAAATGAAACAAATACACCCTGCTATTAAAGTGCTTACATTCTATCTGGGGAAAACATGCACATTCTCCTTATTCAACAGTCCACAGATCAGTGAAATCATGGTTCCCATCCATGGGAATTCTTCCACTCATATAAACCTATAACTTCTCTGAAATATATTTTCTTAGAAAGATGCCTAGAAAATTGAGAGGTGAAATAACTTGACTAGCCTGGTAAAGAAAGTGATAGATAATAGAAATGAAGTTTTTAATGACCAACAACATAGGACCAGGAATTTCTGTGTTATAGTGATAGATGATTAATATATATATATATATATATATATATATACATATATGCATATATGGAGCTATAGATATAGATATATAAGGAGCTTTAGATATATAGATGTAAGATAGATATATAGATAAGTATGCCTATATTTATACATTTATAGTTACATACATATGTATATGTAGCTATATATACATATAGGCATACTTATGCATATGGAGTTAAATATAGATTTTATAGATAAGCATAGACATGCTTGGATTAGATCTCTGAATATGTATATATATGTATATAAGAAAAGATTAATTTAGCTATAGATGGCATAGATTCAGAGAAGTTACAGAGAGAAAGAGAAAGACAGAAAAAGAGAGATAAAGAAGTTAGATATATGATATATTATGTAGAATTGGAATATCTCAACACATTTTCAAGGAGACCTTTGTGGGGTATCAAAAGATAACCATGGCTGGGCAGTCATTCTATTACTCTCCAATTATTTAGAGGAATTTTGGGTGTGTATTACATATCACCAGATGTTTAAAATCTAAGGATATGATATTTTGGAAGAGTTGAAGATAAAAGATACTTTTTTTGACTGGTCATTGAAAGGTGTAATGGGAGGAAATAATTCCACCACAAACCTAGAGGTCCACAGTTGACTTAATTTTGGTGAGTTTAGCCTTCTCTCCCACCAATATATTATTTTACCAGTCACAAAGACTATTGTAGATAGTGAATGGATAGTGAACAAACATATCAATCAAAGCAATCAGTAAAAGATAATCACGGGAAGTCATATAGCTTAGTTTAGTAAGAGAATACATAAGAGTTAGGGGGAATCAAAGGAATGAGATGAAATCTCAGGTCAACTGTAGAGAGGATGATATCACCCAATCAGACCACTCAGCAGCATCTGAAGGTGCAAGTACTGAGAATAGACATGTTGGATTTAAACTTTCCCCCACATGGTTGTGTTTCTGAAGTTCTTAGCCTCCCTAACTAGCCTCAGCTCTGAGTTTTTGCATTCCATAGATAATTTTTACAGAACTGCACCCTACTTTTGTTACTTGGCCTTGCTTCCATTTCTGTACCTTCTTTTTAAAAATCTACATTGGTCAATGAGTTTCTTAGGCAAACACATTGGTTTCTTCAGACAAATCCCATTTTTTCATTTCACTGGAATTGTTTTCTTTTGCACTTTTAAAATTTAACTTGAGCATCTATCTTCCCTTTGGGACTGATTTCCCCTAAAATATTTTACTTCATGGTGTCTCATATATCTTTGCATTGAACCTTTCAAAATTTGATTTTTACAAAATCTAATCATGCTTTGGCATGTCTGATTATGACCAGATTTCTCCTCCTTTCTCTATAACAAAATCTAGGATAGAATAATGATTTCTTTCTCCTCCTTCCCCCAAGATTCTCATCATTTCTGTTCCAATAATTATTTTATCCATTAATGAGCATCAAATTCATGGAGTTCAAGAGATTTGAAACTGTCAAGAGGTGCTCAGTAGACAGTGTGATACCAAATTTTGGCAGAAAATGCCATTAAAAGTTAAATATTAGCTGGAGACATAAGATAAGACCAAGACTCACTAAGTATAGCAAAGGAAAACTGAAATACATTTTGAGATGCTATGTTGCATAAGTTTACATTGAATAGGTAGTCAGTGGGTTAAATGCACTTGTATCATCTTTTAGACCAGAGTTGATTAATTTTTTTTTGCTTCATGGACCTCTTTGACAATATGTTAAGCCTATGGGTACCTTCTCAGAATGGTACTTGTTATCTAAATTAATTATTAGAAGATTTGCTCAATTTTAATTAAAGGTCAATAAAGTTATGTTTTTATCTCATTCAGGTAAATCAACATGCTGAAATCCACAAACCCCTTGGACTCCATCTCTTGACTCCAATCAATTTCCCCAGATATCCCTATGCCTGGACTATTCTGTCTTTTAATTTCTTGTCTCTTAACTTCCCTGGCTCCTTTCAAATCTAAACTAAAGTCTTATCTTTTGGCAAACAACTTTTCCCAGTCTTCCTTGTTTTACCTTCCTTCTGAGACTACCCCAACTAATCTTATATCTATCTTACTTGTGAATAGTTGTTTGCATGGCTCCCCAATTAAAACATGTTCTCCCTGAAGGCAGAAATTTAGAAATTGTTCAGATTTTGCCTTTCTTTGTGGTTCTATCAATTACCATAGTGCTTGACACACAATAGGCACTTAATAAATGCTAATTCTCTGACTGACTTTGAACCCCAGATTAAGGATCCCTGTTAAAAATGACAGTCTCCATCTGCTAGTGAAGCATCTAAATAGAATTTTAGCGAAATGGTGGTCCTTTTCAACCACCACTGGTCTTCTTCTGTTAAAGCAAATCTTAAAGTTTAGAGCTGGAAAGAAATCTAGTCCAGCTCCTTTTTTTGTAGAGAATAAAACTGGGGACCAAAGCAATTAAGTGCTTTGACCAAGATGGCACAGGTAGCAAGCAGCTGAACTGAGATAGAAACCCAATTCTTTTAGCTTCAAATCCCATGCTCTTTGTATTATACACAATGACTCCTAAGAGACAGCAACATAAACCAGAACATTCCTATATACTCAAGCGCCAATTCAAAGTCTGCTTTTGATGAATGAATGCTTGCCTAATTTAACTATAAATCAAGTTTTCACTGAAGTAAAGGGAGTGTGCTGTGTAGCTGTCATAAACACACAAGGCAAACTCCCCTAGAGTGTTCTGAAATCTGATTCTTGTCTAAGGAAATGGACACTAGAAAGAACTATGAGGTAAAACAATAAGGTAACACATTGCCAAAGAACTCAATTACAAGTCCATGCCATTAAAGAACAAAAAAAGAGAAAACTAGAGTAAATAGCAAGACAATGGCTCTGGAGCCCCATTAAGTATGTGCTAGAAATATTTCTCATTCAAGATCAACACTTTCAAGATGCCCACATGTAATTTCTATTTTGTAGTCCAGAAGAAATCCCACTGTCCCATGTTAAAGCATACATTTATGCCTTAAACTCAGAGCCAGAAAGTTATCTTCAAAGATGGTTTAATAGAAAGAACATTGTATCTGAAATCTACTAGTTACTCTGCCAGTTATTACCTATGCTAGTGCAAAAAGGTGTTTTCACTTCTATAATCCTTAAAATAAAGGGATTAGACTACACAATCTCTAAATTCCCTTCTTGTCCTAAATACCAGGAAATTTGACTTTTTATGCCTTTAATTTAAAAAGTAAGTTTATTCTAAGAGATTACACTCTGGTAATGCATTAAGAATCTTATTTTTGTACATATACCAAGGAGGGCAATTAATTGGTCAATAAATATGTATTAGGTGCCTACTATGTGCCAAGCATTGTACTAAGTATTGAGGATACAAAAAAGATGGTAAGAGACAATTCTGACTCTCAAGAAGGTCATAGTCTAATAGAGGAATCAACATGTAACTATAAATAAGCTATAGTCAGTCCTCACATCCATGCATTTAAATTTCATTCATTAAAATTCATTCAATATAAGCAATTGAGTGATTTTATTAGAAATTGTATTTTCACTTTCCTGTTGACAATTATCTACATTTACAGTTATGCACAGTAGAGAAAAAAAGTGAGAGATGAGATACACACAAATTTGTGAAGCAACTGGTATCCTATTAGGTGCTACACTGATTTTGTTCAAACTACCATAGAGCAAAGAGCTCCCAGGACATTGATTACATATTTCCATTGCTTGCCTTTAAAACTCAAGTTATCCCCTAAAGTATAGTGAAATTCCTTTGGACTCTCATCCCAAGTATGTAAACTCAGTAATGTAGCTTAGTGAGAAAATAAAGGCAATTGACAGACTTAGTGCCTGAATGTCTGCAGCCATGATCAAGTCGGCATGAAAAGTACTATGAAAGACAGTATTGGTGGTGGTGTTGGCACCTTGCCAATCTCAGCATCTTCCAAAAGCAGCAACTAAAGTTCTCATTTGTCACAAGGTAACTAAGGTAGAGAAGTTTACAGCAGTATTGAATACAATACCTTCACTTCATCATCTGACACAGTAGAAGGTAAAATTCAGATTAAAAATGTGTTTGTTTAAGTATTTTATTAGCTATATAGTATTTATGGCATTATATAGATTTCATGAGTTATGAATAGTGAATATTGTCTGAAATCAATGGGGGTTCTTGTTTTTTTCTTGAGATATTAGCAAAAAATGTCAGAATTCTAAGGAATTATTAGTGAAAAAATGTTTTGCATGTTACCAATTTTATTTTTTGTACTGCATATTATGGGTTATTTTGAGGTTACTGTGCTATGAAAAGTGCATGTTATCAGAATTCGCATTTTATTATAAAGAATTATGTGCATAAAGGCATATTTTCAGCAATCTCTAGCAAAAAAATATATATAAATGTAGGTTTAGGTAGTCACAGGAACCCAACTCTCTATTTCCCATAGGTTCAATGAATTAGCATTCATGTTTTTTATTTTACACTGTTTTCTTAGAATGTTATCCCTGTGAAAGTTAAGGGTTAACTGTATATATAAGATAATTTGGAAATAACAAGCAAAGGTTAAGAAGAAGAATTAGAGAAAATTGAGAAACTAGAATGGTGAAGGGTTTTGAGAACAGTTCATAATCTCATGTGGTTGGGGGAAGGAACTGGGAATGTTTATTTTTGGAGAAGTGATGATTCAGGGGGACATGTTGAATGGGTATCACATGAAAAAGAATTAGATTTACTCTGTGCTCAAAGTGAAGTAACAAAGAGACAGATCCAGACTTGATGTCAGGAAAGACTTTCTAACAAGTAGAGTTATTTTGAAGTGAAATGTGTAACCTTGGAAGACAGTGGTTCCAGCTCACTGGAAGTCATCAAGCAGAGGCTTTTTGTAGGTACGTTAATGGGGATTCCTTTTTTGGGTGTGGATTAAATTGTTCCAAGTCAAATATTCTATAATCTTGTGAGAATAATCTTAGTTGTCAAAAGTAGAAGGAACAAATAAAATGGAATTTTGAGCAAAAGAGAAAAGTATGGAGAAAATTCTGGGAAGATGGCAAAATAGGTCAGAAAATTACAAACTTTCCAGATTTCCCCCACAGAAGAGAAAAAAATTGTGCCTCAGGACAAATGTAGAATGGTTAAAAACAAATAAGAGTTGGGGCAAAACAATAGTCCCCCTGGGACAATTGGGAAAAATCTGAGGAGAGATACCAGACTGAGGTTTGGTCCCAGTGAAGTGTAAACACATCAAGGCTAGTTCCAATGAAAAAACAAGTAGAGAGCCCCAGGATTACCTAGATTAGGAGATAGTCTTTGCCCCAACCATAGGAACTTTCACTTCTAAATCTTTGTGGGGAGCAAGGGGATCTGAGTCGGGGAAGATTGAGGGAATCTCTGCTGATAAGGAATGCCAGGTGCAGCTGTGTTGCTGAGACCCTGGGTAAGAAGGAACCAGAACATCCTTGGGTGTATAGAAGCAGTGAGACAGAGACTTTGCTGGCTGCAGCACTTACAGGAGGGTGGAGTTCTTTGTGTCTGGTTCTAGACCCGAGCTGAGAACTGAAGGAATACCTGAAGTCAGAGACATCATCACCCCCATCCCAGGACTAAAGGTAATTACACTAGCAAACTCTTATTAAAAAAAAAAGCAGGCAAAGAAGAAAGAACCCAACCATAGAAAGTTACTGTAGGAATAGAAAAGACCAAGGTTCATCTTTAGAGGGAGATAACAGAAATTTAAAACAAACAAAAAAAGCTTCTCCTATGCCAAAGAAAAATGTCAAATGGTCACTTGCCAAATTAATAATAATAATAATAATAATAATAATAATTCATAGAAGAATTTTTAAAAGGCATTAAAAATCAAATGAAAGACATTGATGAAAAAACAACAAAAAAGAACAATTCAAGAAAAAGAAGATTATGAAAAAAAAATCAACAACTAAAAAAGAAGATCCAGAATCTTGAGGAAGAAAATGACTCTTTGAAAACTAGAGTAGGGCAAGGAGAAGCTAGAAAAACTATAAAACACAGAGAAATAATAAAATATAAAGAATGAAAAAATAAAAGAGAACATGAAGCATCTCATAAGAAAAACAAGAGATCTGGAGAACAAATCACAAAGAGAAAACATGAGAATAATCAAATTGCCTAAAAGCTACAATAAAAAAAAGAATCTTGATAAAAACAATGCAAGAAAGAATTAAAGAAAATTATCCTGCACTGTTAGAGCAAGAGAGGAAAATAGAAAGAGAAGGAATCAACCAATAACCACCTGAAAGGAACTTCATAGATAAATTTCAAAAGCCCAGATCAAGGAAAAAATATTACAAGGAATAAGAAAAAAAAATACGACTGAACCACAATTAAAATCATACAAGACCTAGCAGTGGTTACATTATAAGACTGTAAATCTTGGAACACTATATATCCAACAGCCAAAAAAAATAGGGTTGTGATGGAAAATATCATACCCAGCAAAATTAAGCATAATCCTATAGGAGGAAAAAAAGAGCATTCAATGAAGTGTATCAGACTTTCAGAATTTTGTAGCAAAAACACCTGAATTTAATAAAATATTTGATAGATAAGATTCAAGAGAAATATCAAGTAAACATCAAAGATTAATTTCAAGGGACTCAATAAGAATAAACATTATTCTTTATATGTGGAAATGTAAACTATATGTCTAAGATTGTCATTAGTAAGTATGTAGTTCAGAATAAAGATTATGGTAGAGCTGAGTATGAAAAAGCAAAATCATGCAGGAAAAAGTAAAAAAAAAGTAAGAATATATGAATGAACAATATACGCACACGTAGAAGAGCATAAAAGCTTTCTAAATTTATTAAGGAATAAGAGGGAGTCAGAATAGGATACAATGAAGTATATAAGGGAATGTAGATTATTGGGAATGAGATAAAATGTACAGACTAGTGGAAATGGAATAAAGAAAGAGGGAATAGATAGGGGAAAGGGGGAAAGAAGATAAGGTAGGTTAAATAATAGCAAGGCAAAGTAGTGAGTGGAAGTAAAGGAGAAGAGTCAGCAGAGGTAGGAAACAAGAAATATATATAAATATAATAATGATTAGGAAAAAATAGTAGTAGAACACAATTAAAGTTAAAATAGATTCAATCAAAAAAGAAAAATAGGGGAATTACACTATAATTATTATAATTAATTATTATATATAATAGCCATATTAATTAATATTGTTTTAGAGGACAAACAAGTATAGTATAATCTTACATAGATGTATGTGAATATGTATGTGTATATGTATATATACATATATGTGTGTGATTATAGATATCTATGTATTTGTATGTATATATGCATATGTTTGTATGTATATACACACATAAATGTGTATTGTGTGGTATGTATATATGTGTTTATATATATGTATATATGAATAAATATAGCTGTTACTTAACTGTAGCCTGCTTGGGGGAATTAAGAGGGTGATAGGAAAGAGGGGTAAAGAATAAAGTAAAAACACAGAGGAGAACATCAGAAAACCTACAAGAAGTAAAGAAAAAGATGGACAGTTCTGAATATAATGTGTAATATTTGTTATATAAGCTTTCTTGGGATGGAACTTTATTGTTTTATATTTTGAATGCTCTCTTGTTCTACAGTGCATATGACAATGCTTTTTTTTTCTTTTTCTGTTTTTTCTTTTTCTATTTTTCCTATTTTCCATTTAAGTTTTAAATGAATAAATAAAAATTGTAAAATATTGGTATGAAAATGAGAGTAAAGTATGATTAAAATGTAAGGCCTACCTAAAATATTTGCTGCGTGGTATGTTAAGAAGCAATTTTTAAAAGGTTATATCTTCTGCATATTACCCAGGTTGTTGAAAAAAATCTGGAAAGATTCAGTCCAGAGCACTGAACAAAGAGAGATGAAACAACTCGGGGTTTGAGAATGTTCTTACTTCAGTTTGTATATGACTGGAAAAGTTCAAACAAACATTTCAAGTTTCTTATGATCCACAAGGCATACTTTGTCCCTTAAGTTACCAAACCAAACTGCATTGGCTCTATCCCATGGCTCTATCCCAAGAAACCTAGCCTATATATGACCTACCTCCAAAAGGAAGAGATCAAATCTCTGGCAATCCTAGCCCATTCTCACAGCATGAGAAGTTGAGATTTCATCACTGCCAATAAATTGCAATATATAGCAATTTCATTTCAATAATATTCATTAATCATCTTAGTCATTTGTAACTTATTGTACTAGATGTCATGATATCCAATAGTGTCTCTAGCAAGAGGAGTAAGAAAAACATAAATATCTACAAATTATATCAATGAGGCAGCAAGGAGACATAGTGTTGGATCTGGAGTTAGGAAGATCTGAATTAAAATCCTGCCTCAGAATTTGCTGACTGTGTGATCCTGGGCAAGTCACTTAACCTCAATCTGCCTGATTCTTCACCTGAAAAATAAAGATGTTAACAACATCTACTACCTAGGATTGTTACAAGAATACAATCAAACAATATTTGTAAAGTGCTTTACAAATACTATATAACAATGAGTATCTAAAAATTAATGTGTAATCTTTTCCACATTGCCTCCTCACATATGCCTACCCTCAAGTAGGTTTATATCATTAAGGAGTAATAATGACAAAAAACAGGCTTAGACCAACATACTACAAACACAATGAGTTAAAATGGATATGTAATCTGAATATTAAAGATCATACCATAAAAATATTAAGAGAAAAGCAGATCACATGTATTTCAAAACTATGGTTAGGACATGTATTCTTAGCCAAAAAAAAGTTTAGAAATAATTACTAGAGATAAAAAAAGGTAATTTTGATTACATGAAATTGAAAAACTTCTGCACAGACAAAATTAATACCCTTCCACTAAAAAGGGAAGCAGTTGAATGGGAAAAGAAAGTCTTGGTATCAAATTTCTCATATAAAAAGTTGATGTACAAGATTTATAAACGACTAATAAAGACACATAAGATCAAAAGCTATTCTCCACTAGAGAAATTGAGGACAAACATTTCTCAAAAGTTCTCTTGCAAATTATCAATAACCACATGAAATAATGGTCCAAATCACTTCTAATTTTAAAAAAAGGAAAACAATCTTGAGGATTTATGCTTTGAAATTTGACACAGTCTCATATCATTCTTCATAATAGATCCCAACACAGACTATTTTGTCTATTTTACAACTACTTAATAAAAATGTTCTTGCTTCCAGTTCTAGTCAAGTCTTTCATTTCTTGATATTTCTCCTTTCTGATTCTTGTGAATCAATAAAATGGCAAAGTAAGGGATGGACTACATTGTTAGACTTGGGGAACAATAAGGAGGGGAAAATGGAATAGGAAATGGGAAAGGCCATCAGAAACCTGTGAAAATACTTCTCTTGCTTCTGTGTGAATATAATGATTCATTTTGCTATTTCAGAAACAGATTAAATGTGTTTATAATAAATGTGTCTGTTATATCTGAAGCTGTTTTCATTTCTTCTCATATAACAGGATTAATTGTACTATCTGGTTATTACAATAGAAACCATCATAAATTTTGATGTGATGAAATTTTTGCAAAAACTCTCCTTTTTTGCCTCCCCCACACTGAGTGATCTTTAAAAGCAAATAGAATTTTTCCATGGAAGTATTCTCTTTTGCTTTTCCTGAATGAACAATCATTACCCCACTATATGGCCGAGGAAAGGCTATTAAATAACCACTACCAAATCTCCATAACAAACTATCCAGAAGAAAAAAAGAACAAGTATTCTCTTAAGTGAATTTGTAGTTTTATTTCTTGGTTGGAGAGAGGAGAGCAGCAAAATAAGTTTCCCCAAGTGTCAGTGACCTCAAGCAGTCAATTCTTTATTTCATAATTCCTCTTCTTGTTTTTCACTGTAATATGAACTATCGGTCAAAAGAGATGGACTTTCTCTTTGCCGTACAGCTTTAGCTGACAGATTCAAAGTCTGTCTGGAAGGTTAGAGAGTAAATATACCTGAAAATAGCAAGTTTCTGATGAAAAGTAAACATTGGTAGATATGGGTGGGCAGAAAAATTTTCAGATTTCAACACCCTTCAGATAAATTCTTCCCACACTGTGTTTCCAGACACTAACTTCATTTTAATTTGTCCTGCCCTCTAAAAATGGACAGAGGAAGGAACAAAATATAGATTCTTTGTGAAGAGTAGAGGCATGTGTTTGACATTAAAAATTATTCTTTTTCCTGTGAAATAAAATATATATTAAAATCTCGATGTGACTCCCCAAATTTCATTTTTAATCACCATTTTTTCTGGGTCAGTTGTTAATGAGATTTAATTTCTAGTGATAATTCTGACAAGTTTAATATATTAATTAGGAATTTGCATGGAAGCTGAATAAAGCAAACATAGAAAAATTGAGTAGTGTAAAAAAAGAATAACTGGACAAAATTTTTGGGACACCCATTTGTTAATCATTTATATACTATAATTGAAAAAGTTTGTGTGCAAATTGGTAAAATGTTATAGCTTTATCCAAAGACATGAAATTGACAATTGATTAAAAGAAACTTTTATTTAATATTTTGGTAATAGCATTCCATGATTACAGGCATTCTAAATCCTTGAGCATGGAAAAAAATCCTCAAATAATTAAAAAGAGATGATTTTACAGAAGCATATATATGTGCATACATATATTTATATGTATATATACATAATTTGTACTGCATTCATGCTGCATATCATAAAAATGAATGTGCATCACTTTTAGCTACAACTCTATTCTGTGGTAACTATATACATATTTGAAGCTTATTGGAAAAGGTCCAAAGATAACAAAGGCTATATAACAAGGGACCCTCACAGTGGCCTCATAACTATAAAAATACATAAAAAGCATATTTTATATAATTAAGTGATCTAATATAGATCTAACATGAAAATATTAACTTTATAAAATAATTTCACAGATAAAGGCTAAGTTCTGGGGTATGAAAATTTTTCTGTAATCCACAAAATAATCCTGAGACATTTTCTTTGGAATATTTTTAAGACAGTCATCTTACAAAGTCCAAACCTCAAAATTAAAAAAAAAAAAAGCCACTTGTTTTATGAACAAGTTTTAACTATAGTGACTATCTGAAACAGATCTTCTGCTTTTATAGATGATTTGCTAATATTATATGTGGAATTATATAAACCAAAAGTGAAATGAGATGAAATAATTATGCAATTTAACCACCAAACTGGAAAATTCAGACCACAAAGTGTATTTTTTTGGTGGCAGAAAAGATTGGAAGGGAAAGAGTGGTCAGTAATTTACATTAATTGATGTATCTAAATATCTTGACCAAATTAATCAGATAACTATTTTACTTATATTAAATAATCATGGTTTTATTATCAAGTAACATTGGGATCTATATATAGATAAATGGATTAAGGCATAGTCAAATTTCAGTTAATAACTTAACCAGATATGCCCAATTTTGCCACAATACTTCAGGAAAGTCCAAATAGAAGAGTTGGCAATAGAACAAATTTTCTGGTCCCATTTTAGTATGATCAGATTACTCTGTTATTATAAAGGCAGTTTATATATATATATATATATATATATATATATATATATATATATATATATATATATATATATCACTGGTGAGACCAAGTATATATGTATATATATACTTGGTCTCACCAGTGACTTTTGAACAACCTTTCTAAAGAAAAATTGTATGAAATAAATGACTATGCCAATTTTCATTATTAAATTTTTAAAATTCACTGTCTTTGTAAATATCATAAATTCTCACTTGCAACTGGCATTCTGGGTATTCTTTTTCTGAATTTATGTGCTTCAAGCAAAGTAATTTAACATGCATGGCAAAAATATTTGAATTATTCGTCTTTCTTCCAATTTGCTCTCTCAAACACACACTAAACAGCCTGTAATTCTTTCAAAAATAACTTCCAAAGAAGTGCATATGATTTCTTTTTTAGTTTTGACTTAAATAGTGAGCTTTTAGGCAAATGTTTTATAATTTTATAAGTAACTATAAAGTCATAATTTTGCTTATCAGTTCAAAAATTTTAAGATTAATATTAAGTAAACATACATATAAGTGATATATCTCTGCTTCACAACTGCATATTGAGTAGGCCCTCTTAAAGAGTTATATCATTCATATAATGACGTCAATTGGAAATCAAAACTTCCTCAAATTTGGATCATCTGTTTTTTAATTCCATGCATTATGGTATGTGGATGTTGTCATTGACAGTGTTTCATGTTATAATGGTTATCAAAATATAATTTGAATTATGAAAGGAGATATTATAGGAAATATCCATATGGGTGTCTGTACAAGATAATAAAACATTTGGATCAATATTCCAAGTGCTTTGTCTATAGGATGCCAAAGAATATATAGGTAACTACTTTCATCATTCATCCAGATGTTTGACATCACATTTAAAGCACCTAAGTTTCCTCATCCTTCCTCAACCAAAGGCTCAAATTGTTATTAATTTCAATTAAAAATTTAGATCCTGAAAAAAAGACTTCAAAGTCACATTAACATGTGAAAAATGTTGAAAGTTATTTAGACAAAAAATAATTTTAATTAACTTGGCTTGGGAAAAGACCATATAAAATTAGTTTAATAAAAGGTTGGGAGAATAATGAAAACAACTTAAAACTTTTAAAAAGTGTTTTAGATGAGAATTGTCATCCTTCAGATATGATATTTTCAACAATGCAGCTAATTTAAATTGGTTATTTGCTATCTTAGTAAACAATCAGATAGCTACTCCATTTGTGAATGTGTGTGTACATGTGTGTGTTTATATATGTGAGTGTACTCAAGAACATGTGAAAGGACTAAGTGCATTTCTACATTAGGAGATGACTAATTTGATTTTTCACTGTCTAAAATAACTCCTTTTCAATAATGCTATTTTTATTTATAATGAATAGTTATGCATTGCATGTTTTGTGCAGTTTGTGATGAACTAACCTTATTTATCCTTTCAAAACACTCTGCCATATATTTGAATTTTAGTTGTACCTGCAAAAAAAAATCTTAATTTTACTCATATTTATAAATATATTGAATTTTGGAAACCAAAAGACAAGTATTTAGTTTGGAATATTACAGATTGCATTTCAGAATTCATTCTGAAACACTAGAACTCACTATAAGTTCAATTCCCTCCCTACCATTTTTGCATGAGTCATTTTATATCACATAATGTCATTTTCCAACCATGCTGAGAGCTACATTTGGTCAAAGATAAAACACAATCTTTGAACACCTGGGCCTTTTTTGAAGAGAAATCTTTTAATAACTTTGTTTAAAAGTTTAGAAGATGAGGAGTAAGCCAGCAGAGTCTTTATTGCTCCTTTTGGGGCCTCATTCTCTCAAACTCCCAATGTTTTGAATGTTCAATAATATACCCTATGACTCTGAGGCATTGCCGTTTGTTCCACAGCAAAAACTCCACATAAAATAATTGCTTTCTTGGAACTTACCCAAGATTTGTGGTATTATTGATATTAAAAAGGAGGTTTGGGAGTTTTTTTAAACCTATAAAAACTATTTCAACAAATAGTCCCCAAGGACAGTGTAATAGTAAAGCTATAGTATTCCTAAGTTTTTCATCCTCTTTTATTCTATAATCATAAAATCTTGCAAGTTATTTTTGTAGTTTCATTAGCTATTCTGTCAAATGCTCATCAGGATCCAGGTGGACCACATAATCAGGCACTTAAGAAATACCTATTGGTAAATTCTCATCCAAAAGGCTCACATGAGCCTATGTTTGTGGCAGAAAGAGACTAATAGGAATTGATAGTTTCATTTGTTTTTCCAATTAGCAATTCATCACACTTCTGCTAGCTACTCACTGACTGTCTTCGGCTTGTAGTCTTTGAACAGTATTATCAAGTAGTTCCATTGATTCTCTCAGTGTGACATTAATTGTGAATGATTGTGGTTTAATGGTTAATCCATAACTAAAATTCATTTTTTGATCCTCATCTGGATTGGCAAGGAAATTGCACTGGTGGGCCAAAATGGCAATAAAGAGAAATAGCTGTACTTTGGACAGCTCTTCCCCAATGCACCTTCGTTTGCCCACAGAGAAAATCATGACCCCACTAGCCATGTCTTTGTCAATGAATCCTTTGTTGTCTAGGAATCGGGCTGGATTGAAGTCTTCTGGGTTCTGCCATTTCATTGGGTCATGATTAACTGACCACTGATTGATAAATACCACTGTATCTTTGGGAATATGATAGCCCATGATAGAAGTGTCAACGGTGGTGGCGTGTGGGATGGTGACAGGTACAAAGCTACTGAAGCGCATGGCTTCGTATAGAAAAGCCATGACATAGGGAAGATGAGGTTGATCATCCAAGCAGGGCAATCGATCTCGACCCACAACTCTATCCAATTCTTCTTGTACCTGAGCCTGCACTTCAGGATACCTGTTTTTAAAAATGAAAGTGGAGAAAACAATTAGGGAAAGTAATTTTTATTGAATCAAGGAAAATATGGTTATTTTAAATATTTCATCTTAGAAGTCTTTTTCTAACTTTATATTAAAGGCCTATGCCCTGTACTTTTTTTTCTATTCTGTCTTCTTAAATGAGAGAGGTTTTTTAAAACCTTACATTTGGTACATTCTCCCCCCAAAGCTCTATATTGTTTTAAATGGGTACCAAAATGATAGCATTTCTTTTACAATTTTTTTAAATGTTAGCACTTCTTAATTTTAACTGTTTGGCTGAAGAAATGGTTTCTAAGTTAAGTTTATAAATCAAGTTTATAAAAAGAGATAGACAAATGTGAAATGGCATAATTTGGAAGCAATAACGTGATGAAAATCCACTCACTAATTAAACATTTTTCTTATCCTTTCCTTAAATATTTACCCTCTCCAGAAATTTCCAGCTTTGATTTCACTATAGAAAGTTGTTAGGTACCATCTGAAGGATATTGAAAATTGAAATGTAAAACAGATATAAGATTTTTTTAAATGTAGTTGTAATTCTAAATTTTTTCCATTAATAATTGAGGTCAGCTGTAAGCTAATATTATACTCTCTATTGACACTACTGAAATAGACAACATTCTCTGATTCCAGGTACCCCTTTCCCCCCCCCCCCCACTGATTTTTAAGGTTTTTACTTCTGGTTGTCACAGTTCTAGCAGTCTTGATTTTCTTCGAATAATCTCACAGAAGTTGTAAGCAGTACCCCTTCCATAATAAATTGTCGCTGATTGTGATTCTTATACTCATTAAATTTTTGTAGACTAAAAGGGTCTCATAGTCTAAACTTTTCCTTTGCTTCTTCAAGTCACGCGATCACGCTAAAGAAGAGAGAAAGTAAATTTGGGCACAATCGACACAGCCCGTGCGTGCCCCTGGGTAGTGGAGAGCTTCCTCTCCACCTGGCAAACCTATTGCTCCAGGCTGCCTCTGCATTTTACAAGTCCTCTCCCCATCCCTATTTATTTTCTGAGACACTCGCAGCTTTCTCTTTCCTTCCTTTCTAATAAGACCTTGCATTTCTGGCTCCGTGCCCAAAGCTTCCGTGCTAGCTAATCATGATCTGGGCCACAACCAAGGCTCGGGGCAGGGGGAGGTGGGGCGGTCCGGATTGGAGATTGCTTTGCTTCATTCCGTTTACTTTCCTTGGGAAACAAAGCCCTAAATCGTCTGCTGAGTTTGATTGCCAGCGCCAGCCTCAGCTCCGCACTGCTGACTAAGCTAAGCCCTACCGCGCCTAAAGTACTGATGTGTTTATTTAACGCATTTAAAGCCTTACACTTTCCACTGGGGAATTGGGAGGAGAGATGGAGGAAAAGGGAGGAGGGAAAAAGAGAGGAGGAACCGTCTCCTAGAGCTTTTCCTAGGACTGAGAGGGAGGGACTAGGCGGGATTTTCAATGCTTTTCAAAGGCCTGATTGTCTAAAAAGTGCTTCACACTGATTTGCCTCCACACGTTTTTCCAGCTTCGGAGACTTCGCTAACTTCCATAAACATGGGAAGCTTCATTGGGTCAAAAATGAAGGGGGCACAACTCCGCAGAACACGCTGCGTCAGTGTGGTTGGAGTCACAGAATGGTCCTCAAAGGCTCCTGATTTCTTTTCGGACGCAGCTCATCAGTCCAGAACAGAGGGAGAGTAGAGAAAACCGGAGACAGCTGGGAAACTTCAGAGAGACGAAGAAGATCTAAATCTGTGCCAGGGCCCAGCCCCCTCCTTTTCAGGTAAGACTAGCCTTACCTTATGAATAAGATGAGAAGCCACTGTAGTGCTGTGGAAAGCGTGTCCTGACTGGCCCCGAAAATATCTGTGACCGTGGCCGGCACGTAGTCTGTGTCCAGGTGCAGCCCAGACTTAGCTGCGCCAGTACTCTCCTCCTCCTTTCCCACCGTGTGAATGAAGGCATCCATCATGTCCCGGGGTGGAGCCCCGGGCTTCAGGCTGCTCCTGTGCTTCAGGAACTTGTCCAGCACGAAACTGTAGAAGTCGTGATTGAGTTTCTGGAAGTCACGGAAGGCGGTACGCACAGGGTTGGGGAAGCGCTGGAGCCAGGGCAGCACGTCTACGAGGCTGCCCGCCCCCACCGTGCGGCCGAAGCGCTCGTTGTGGCTCAGTAGCTCGCGGAACTCTTCATCATTGTGGCTGTAGCGGCAGCCGAAGCACACGGCACTCATCACGTTGGCCACGGCCACTACGGTGAGAGCACCCGGGTTCAGAAAGGCGCCTCCAGCGCTACCTTGCACTAACAGCATCACCAACTCCCGCGCCTCACTCAGCACATGCTGCTCCAAGACCCGGCGGCTGCGGACGTGTCCCGTGGAGAAGGCCCGCACGGTGCCATGGGCCACCCGCCTTTGCATTTTCCAGATCTCAGAGTATTTGCTGAAAGCCAGGCTACGGCCGTTGGACACCACATGGAAAGAGGGGAATGGCGGGCGGCTGGCGAAGGCGGATCCCTGCTGTACCAAGGCCTGGCGGATGGCGCGCTCGCCGTTCAGCACCACTACGGGGCAGTTACCTAAACGGATTTGGAAGACGTCGCCGTAGCGCCGAGCCAAACGAGTGAAGGAGAGGTGCGGGATGTTGCCCACCTCCACAGCGTTCCCTATCAGGGGCCATTGGAACGGGCCGGGGGGGCTGAAACCAGCCCCAGGGGGTCGACGAGAACGCCGTAGGAGACACTGGCCCAAGTGGACAGCGACCAGCACGGAAAGGAAGAGCAGGAGGGTAGTCTGCTGAGTAGACAGAAGGCCGCGAATTGAGGCTTCTTCACTATTTCGGCTTGTGGCCATGCTGTGGGAGACAAGATTCATGAGCATCGAGGGATATTGGGAAGGAGAGGGGGGGACGATTTGGTGAGAGGAAAGAAAGCAGCTCAGAGAACCTGGTAGAGTTAAGTTACAAAGACCGACTCACACCTAATGCAAACAACTATAACTTAAAAGCAAGGAGGAGTCTGTGAAAACTTTGGTCAGGGCAGAGTTGGTTCCAATTCCTTCACACACACTCCGCTAAAGATGCTTCTGGTGCCGTTTGTGCAAAGACGCTGAATTCTACCAGCATCTACCCTAGTACTTCTTCCCACCGCGCTCTCCCCATTTCCTTCCATTAGCTCTCTTTACTAATAGGGTAAGAAGGGACAGGTGTGGCTTCTGAGAAAGCCCCAAAACAAAGCAGTATAACGGTCCCTCCAAGTGAGAAGAAAACCCAGAAGGGTATCTGGGTACGAAGTGCCCCTCTTGCCTACCTCCCAATTGGTGCATTCCCTAATCCTCCCTCCACCCCTCACACACCCACCTGCAAAAACTGGTAAAACGGGGAGGTGAGGGCTTCCCAGACTTCTCAAAAATACTGACCTGTGAGTAGGCGCTGCTTCCAGCAATATCTGATGAAGAGGGAGCTGTGGAATTGAGCGTAGCTGTGGATGCAACCAAAGTTTAGCTGCGTCGAAGAGGGACCTATATCAGACTGTAATTAACAGTCCCATTCTGGCATGGATGGATCTCAAAGGTTCCCCCGCGAAGATTATATCTGTTTTCACCTTGCTCCACGGAGTTAGAAATTCATCCCCAGCCCAGCCCAAGTGGCGAAATTGGGGTATTTGGAGTAACTTCAGGTGAAGTGAAGCTATGAAAAGTTGTTACCTTCCCAGATGCTCTCCAACCCGGGACAGGAAGAATGCTAGGATTTCCTAGCAGCGCTAGAGGTGGTTTGGGAGCACGAATGCCAGTCAGTCCCTACTCCTAGCTGGCAGAGATGATGTGAAATAAACTTGATACTTGCAAACTGAACCAGCCCCTACTTTGAAAATGAGGCATCCCATTTCTACGGGTTTTAAAGACTCTGGAAGGGAGGAGGGATGGAAGGAGGGAGTGGGAGCCGGTCCGAGCATCAGCAAACACACTGGACCTGGAAAGGGCGGGGCAGTGCTGGCAGGGGGAGGGGCCTTTAAGAGTGGCACCCGCGTGAGTTAAGATCTCAGTCCCCAGAGGCAAATGCGGTGGAAGAATCAGACCCCATCTGCGGTACAACCGAAAACAGATTTATTTGAGTACCGAGTAAATTTATCCCCAGATTGCAATTGGCGTTTTCTTTGCAATAAGATGCAGTCACCCCTAAGATAAAGTATACGTTAGTTCTCAAGCCTCCTAATTTCCATTTAGAGCTGAATCCCAGCAACAAAATGACCCTTCTCATCCCCAAGCTCATCATTTTTTTCCCAGGGTCAATTCTCCCATGGGCCGGTCTTAATGCAAACAATTTAAGCTTCCCATCGATTTATACCTATCTAGTCTCGGCCTTTCTGGGATCTTTTTCCCTCCTTGCTCCGGAGTACAGATAAAGAAACTTCCTTCACCAATAGCTTGTGTGCAGCTGCTCTGGGCCCTATTGTTTTAGAGTGGCCTGGGGATACTGAGAAATTAAGTGACTGGTCCAAGGTGGCCCTATATCAATCATTCAGGATTTCGACCTTAACCCAGATCTTCTCGAGTCTAGTCACTTAATTACTCCCATCTTCATTTTCCTCTTAAAGTTCAACGAAAGGCTTGGGATCAGTGGCTTCTAAGATCCCTTCCAACTCTAAACCTACGAAACAATCCTTTGATTCAGTGGGTTTTGATGCCCCTCTTATTTTATTTTCTGGGCCATTTGTCCAGTTTATCCACCACCACCCCCAGACTCCGCCTGGTAAAAGTGATGTGAGCCTGGGCAGCTTTCAAATAACCTGTAAACTGAAGAAACGACAGAACCCTTTGTAGCTGCTGTTTCCTCTTCCTTTCTTTCCCACATTTTGCTATCTATGTCTGTCTAGATGTCTATCTTAGCTATCAGCTATCTGCTATTTATTTTTCTTGCTACTTATTTATTTAAAATATCCCTCTACTCACATCTTTTAGGGGCAGGGAGGTTGTCCAGGGGATGGAGCTCCAAGCCTAGAATCTTTTAAACAAACTAAAAATTGGCCTCAGACACATACAAGCAAGTCACCTGACCTTTTACCTTAATTTCCTCATTTGTAAATCGGGATCAGTATCTTATTTCTAGGTTGCTGTGAGGGTAAAATGAGATATTTGTAAAGTTCTTGATACACAGTAGACGCTTATGTAAATATATATTCCCTACTTTTATATTTAAAAAAAATTCCCTATGAACTTCACAAATAGCAACCACAAACAGTTCGACATTTAAAGAAAAACAAGGACTGCCTCGGAAAGCGTGACTAGTTTTAAAAAAAAACGCGTCTGTATGTTTTGGTTCTTTAAAGTATACTGATTATCCTTAAATTTTTAAGGCACACCTCCAAGGCATAAAAGAGTAGGATTTCAGGTATCCTCCACCTAGGGTTCTTGAATAAACAATCGTAGTCATAATCACTGATGTCCAGCACACGGCGAAGAGACGCGTCAGCCGGGCGGCCCGGCTCGCTCTGTGGACACCGGAATCTGCCCGCAGATGCTCGATCAGGCCAAGCAAGCAAGCGCGCTCCCTATCTGCGTAACCGCGGCAGGCTTTGGCCAAGAGCTCGCTCTCGGTCCGCCTTGCTTTCCTGAGTCTGTCAGGGCAGAGCAGCCCTAAAGGAGGATCAACCCGGGAGGAGCGGGCCCGGCAAGGAGGGTGGGGCGAGACTGGCCTTGGTGAGACTGAGTGAGCTGTGCAGAAGGAAAAAAAAAAAAAAAAAAGACAAACAAAACAAAACACTCTGTCTCCCGAGTGTTACAGAGTTGAAAAGTTTGGTGTTGGCGTGTGTATGTGTGTTTTTTTTTTTCTTTCTCCTGGGTCGCCTCCCCTTTGCGTGCGGAGTTTGCATTGCGTGCGCGGCTTCTGGAAAGCCGGCTCTAAGTCATCCCCTCAGCACTCATCTGGGCTCCCCCTCCTCCCGCGCCTTCTCACGGTACCTGACACGCAGAGGCTGCTCTGCCAGCAGCGTGGGGGAGGGAGAGCCAGCAGCACCCCGCCTCCCGTCATCCCCACCCCCTGCCCGACACGCACACTCGCCACCCAACCACCTCCCTCCTCGGAACTCGAAAGACCAAGGAAGGCCCTGCCTTGTAGCTAAGTCACCTGCTAAGCCCATTAGCCAAAGAGAGAGAGAGATGTTTTTGAAGCTTCTTGGCAGGGCAGCTTAGTGATGCCGGCTTCATTCCTTACCGTGGGTTTGAACGTGTGGGTGCATGTGTCTGTCTGTGTCTTCTGTTAAGGGATATGAGGATGAGTTTCATGGTTCTTTTTGTTTGTTTTTCTGGCTTCTTGAAACGTGCTGCCAAGAAATCGCGTGACCCTTCCTTCTCGGGCTCCTTTACAAAAAGAATTCTCAGGAGGAGTGATCTAACAGGTCCTTATATTCTGCCCTTTTTTCCCCCTCTAAGAAGGGGAGGAATCGTCTGACTTGGAACGTGTGTTTTAATTAAATAGATGACACCCTGTCCTTTTGCATTATTTTCAAGCCCAGGAGAAGCTGAAGACTTCTTGTGGACCACAGCAACCCAGTCTCACAAGTATGCATTGTAAAATAGCATTTATACAGCATGTCCCAAAAGTCTTAGTGCTGTCTTCTATTTAAAGTACTCTAAGGCTTTTGATACACCTTGTCTAGCATTTAAAGGTTGGCAGAATGCTCTTAGGAATATTATCTCCTTCACAACAGTCTTTTTGTTATTATTATTATTATTTAGCTGAGGCAATTGGGGCTAAGTGACTTGCCAGGGTCACATGGCTAGGAAATGTGTCCGAGACTAGATTTGAACTCAGGTTCTCCTGAGTTCAGGGCTGGTGCCTTATCTACTGGGTCACTTAGCTGCCCCTAATTATTATTATTAATCCTCTTATTCTCATTTGTACAGATGAGGAAACTAAGCCTCAGAAAAGCTAAGAGTAATAGTATTCAGTAAGAGTCTAAGTCAAGAAGTCACATCTAGAATTTTCTCAAGTCTTTCTACGGCATCTCCTAATTGCTCCTATTGAGTACCTGCTGAGTACCAAGCTCTTGGCCAGGCTCTGAGGATGCATATTAAGTACCTACTATGTATCAAGCTTTGTGGGATATAAAGAAATGAAACCATCCTTTCCCTCAAAGAATTTTTAACGTGGGAGATAGTCGACATATGCACAGATACATAAATATAATCCACATCCATATACAAAATAAATATAAAATTATTCCTGAGGAGTGGAGTTCCAAGCACCTGGGACAATCTTCTTGAGCAAAACTTTGAAGGGAGAAAATGGTTCCAAGAGGTAATGGCGTGGAAGCTGGGACATTGGGGCCAATCTATACAAAGCACAGAGAAGGGAAATGGAATGCTACTTACCAGGAACAGTCAGTGTGGTGATTTAGCTGGAATTTAAAGTGTGTGGAGAAGAGTCATATGTATTCATTCTTCAAGGATAGGTAGGCAGGAGATATTGTTAAATCCCAAACCAATTAAGTTTATCCTGGGAGTAGTAGGGAGTTACTAAAGTTTTTGAAGCAATGAAATTGATGTAGTCAGATCTGCACTTCAGGATTTTTAGTTTGGCAGTTATATGTAGCATGGTTTGGAGAGGAGAGAGGCTAGACACAATCTAATTAGGAAGCTATGACAGGGCTACCTATGGAAGATGATGGCCTGAATTAAGATTGTGGTTATGTCACTATAGAGAAGGCAACACATTTGGGAGATTTTGTCATGGAAGAATCTACCATTTCACATTTTAGTTGATATTGGAGGGGAAAGGGAGGTAAGAGACAAATCAAAGTTGCAAATAACTTCTAAGTTGTGAATCTTGGTGACTGGAAGAAAGGTGGCTCCATTGACAGAAATAAGTCATTTAGGAGAATGGCTGGACTTGGGGTTGGGGTAGAAGGGGATGAACAAATCTAAAGAGTTCAGTTTTAAATGAAGGAAAAGGAATGAGAGCTGACTATATAGTTTGGGGAGCTATCTACAGAGATATGATAGATGAACCCATGGAGACAGAAAGATAAAATGAAAAATAATTGTCTTTAACAAATTTATATTTTCCTAGAGAGAATGCACTTAATACATAAAAGATAAGCATATGCATATTCATTGGGGGGGGGATAAAGAGATGAATTAGAAAAATTAGATGGATTAGGAAGTGGCCAATAATCCCATTTTCCTTCCTTCTTTCTAATCCCAAAACATCGTATTCTTTAGCTGGAAGTTTTGTTTTGTTTTGTTTCTTGGATTTTTTTTTAATGTGGGTTACAAAGACCATGAAGAAGATGGCACGCAATATCCACAACTAAGTCATTCTAGAATGGAGGATCATAGAACATACATTATCTCATTTTGAAACAACTGTGACTTGATTTACAAAAAATTAACAGGAGCCAATCTTTAAAATAATTTAGCCTCTGGGATGAAATAAAATTAAACATAAGATATAATCACCTTTTCTCCAAGCAGAATTTTATCTTATTTACTCATTTATGTATCTATTTGTACATCTGTATATTTGTTTATTTGGGGAGCAAAGACTGCTGTGCTTTACTTTTCAAGAGTTCCTCTGGAAGTAATTTCAAATCCTAGTGTTAAAGTACTCAAAATCAGTGTTAAAGAGAGTTTATTGAGTATCTGGATAAATGATAACAGATTTTCCTTTCCCTTTCCAGGTTTTAAATTGGGCTACAAACAAGTATTTAGAGTTAGCTCTATAACTATGTAATCAGGACTAGCCTCTGGCTTTGGCAGACTCCACATTCCAGCTTTCCCCCATTCTCACTTCCAACCCCTGTTTTTAAGGAGAAAGCCAATTAAAAGTCTTGTGTGTGTCATTGTATCACTATTATGATGTGTCAGATGCATATAGTGAAGTGCTATAATTCAGTTGCCTCTTATTCTTGACTCTTCCCTTTTCCCTTCTATCCCTTTTCTCCCCTTGTTTCTCCTTCTTTTTCCCTTGAGTTCACTATCTTTCTGGCTTTTTTCTCTTCCTTTTCTTTCATTTTCACAACAACTCTTCTCTTTTCCTTCTTTCATATTCATCAATTGAAAACCCCACTCTTTTCTCTTCATTTCTCTGCTTCTATTTTTTGCCTCAACCTCCCTCTAGTTTTCCCCTTATTTCACCTCCCTCTATTCTTATATCTAAATTCTTTTATTTGACTGTTTAGTTCTTTGTTTTTTCTCTTCTCCCTCATAAAGGAGAAGGTTGCTCCTGGGGACACTGAGAAAGAGGCACCAGGAAGAGGACAGTGAGATGAAGAGAGACAGACAGACAGACAGAGACAGAGATAGACAGACAGACAGACAGAGACAGGGAGAGGCACACAGACAGACAGACTGAGACAGAGACAGAGAGGAATCAGTCAATCATGAAAGGTCCCATCCCCTACCAGACAGGAATAGTTGGTCACTCTCACAGCCATGGTTGGATTTGCTTCTCCTTCCCAGCTTGCTTTTCAGGTTTTGCAGCTGACAATTTGATGCCAATAACATTTTAACTAATATAATTTTTAAACAACAGAGACACCCTAAATCCTCCCAACTCATGGCCCAACTCCATACCCATCCATGTCCCATTTTCTAAATAATCATGGAAAAATATTTTCCCTTCTTACACAAGCAGTTGTAGTTTCAAAGAAGAAAAGAAAAAAGCAGTAACAACTATTTTAAAAAATATGAAAGTGTACAAATAATTAGCATTTATATAGCATTTTAAGACTGGCAAAGCACTTGACTTATTATGTAATAGAGATAGTGCTATTATTATCTTCATTTTATAGATGAGGAAACTAAATGGTTGAGTAATTTATTAGCTGAGGTCAAATTTGAACTCATCTTGCTGACTTAAAATCCATTACTCTATTCCCTCTGCCAAGTCACAGAACAATGACTTATCTAGGTTCTAAAAGCTAAACTAAGTCCCATAATGCTGTATCTCTACAAACAATGGAACCCCACATCTAAAGAATCATAATCTACCGTGACACATGAACAATAGAGAGATGAGTGACACACGTAAATAGATGACAGCATATTAGCACTGATGGTTTATCTGTACACAAGGAATACCATAACAGATAAGATCTAACAAAAATATGATCAGAGAAAGAAATGGTCATCTAGAGAGTTCATTGAGCAGAGAGCAGAAGGAAAACTTTTCAGTATCAAAATCATGCTCATAAGATATTACAAAATAAAACCTCCAGTACTGAATAGATACTGATGATGGATTCATCACAGGACACTTTTTAAAAATTGCCCCAAATGAGACAGCATGGAGGGTTTAGATATGCTCTTCTGGAAGAAGCCACATATTTATGAGATAACAAAAACTCAGCTCAATAGCAACCCAAAAGTATAGGGAGACAGTTTGTCATTTAGATTTTGAATCTATTCTTGGTCTCCATCAGTTTAATTTCCTTTTCTCTATTATCCTCTCTGAGAATAGGTGTTGATGGTTTTAGTACCAGAGATCAATGGTCTTCCCTCAGTTTTGGAGGGAAGCTCTATAATAATAGCTAACATTTGTGTAACACTGTGCCAGGCACAATGCCTTTACAGTTATCTCATTTGATCCTCTCAAAAACCCTGGGAGATAATAACTCTTATTATCTTCATTTTATCGATAAGGTATTTGAGAGAAACAGAGGTGAAGTAATTTACCCAGAGTCATACAACTATTTTCTGAGGCCAGATTTGACTTCAGATCTTCCAGACTCCAGTCCAGGTACTATA
>JAJPUD010005520.1:0-11861 GCA_023553655.1 Myrmecobius fasciatus | reverse complement strand
TGGGAATTGTGACTAGTTTGATGCTTTGGGTCAACAAAAAACAAGTCAACTTCCTTTTTTTCACAACAACCTTTAAAATATTGGAAAGTAATAATTAAACCGTCTGAAGTGTCTAAGCAAACATTCTTCCCTTCTTCCTCCATCCTTCACCCCCTACCATTCCTTCAATCATTTTTAATTAAGCATGAATTCTAGATCCTTCACCATCCTAACTGACCTTCTCTAGATAGCCTATCACTAGCCTGACCTACTCACCATGAAGACCCCTCCACAAGCCCTTATCCCTCTTTTCCTATTGGTGGATTTGCCATTTTGTACAAGGTTAAGGCTGCCCTGACATTATTCTCCCCCATGCCCCACTCTAGACTTCCTTTTCACATTAAAATTATACCCCTTCCATAGTTCTCCCTTATCTCCCTGTGGTATATAGTCTTTCCCTATTGGAATATAAGCTCCTCAAGGGCACGGACTGCCTTTTGTTGTTGTTGCATGTATTGATATCCCAAGTACTTAGCACAGTGTTTAACACATAGTAAATGCTTAATAAATAACTGGTTCCTTTATTTCTTCCATCTCTTTTTGCTCTACTCATTTTGATTTCTTAAAGGTCATCATCACCAAATCTAATGTTCCTTTTTTCTAATTCTTTTTCTCCTTCACCCTTACTTTCTGGCATATTTGATCAGAGGTAGGATGATAGAGTGGGGTAGGTTAGGTAGGATAGGAATATCTAGATTTGAAGATCATAATTTTAGACCAGAAGAAACCATGACATCCTTATTTGATAGATGAGAAAATTGAGATCCAAAGAGTGAAGCTGAGAAAATTACTTTCTCAAAGTGAAGGGAGAGAGAAAGTAAAGAAATAAGTATTTATATAGCACCTCTTATATAAGATGGTATCTACTATGTGCCATGGACTATTTGAAGTACTTTATAAATATTATTTCATTAGATTATCCAATAGTGAGCTGGGATTTGCAGTTTCCCTTTGGCCTAGTTCTAGAAATGAAGCAATCATTCATTCAGACACTCCTCACATTGAAAATCTTGGTGTTGGCTTTTGACTTTTTTTTTGTTCCTTCACCTAGCTCATTCAATCAATTGTCAAGTCCTACGATTGTATCTCCATACCCTCTATTCTTTAATAAAGATTGACATTACTGTGATTTTAAAATGTTTTGCAAACTTTAAAGCTCTATATGAATAATAGCTGATAATCATAATCATTATCATCAATATTATTTTTGGCTTCCTAATGTATCTTCTCTCCCACACCAGTTCATTCAGATTAATATTCTTTATGCATAATAACAGAGAAGTTCCATAACTTCTCTGTTAAAAAAAATCTTCAGTAGTTCTTTATTGCCTTCTAATCATGTCAAGTAATCTGTAAGTACCTTCCTTTTCCTGCCTCATCTACCTTACTCCCCTCTTCATGTGCTTTGCTTCAGTGAAACTGAGTTGCTAATAACTCCATGACCATCCTCTGATACCTACATCTGGAATGGCCTCATTTATTCATCTCTATCTGTTAAAATCCTACTAAACCTTAATAATTATGACAATCACAATTATATAGATAAAACTTTAAGGTTTGCAATCCTGTGAGACAAACAACATAATTATTATTGTACCCATATTATAGATTTAGACACAGTGATTACTTGATCACATAGTTAATGTTTAAATTGACCATAAATGGTTGCCAAGATAAGATTCATTTATTTCACACCTAAATAATTCAATTTTTGTAACTAAATGTAGAATTTTCCATTTATCTTTATCAAATAGCATCTGGTCAGTTCTACTTGTGGCATTCTGATGGTGTCATCGGATGATGGTGCTTCCCACAATCTACTTGTCCACTTAGCCCTTTCCTAATGAACCCCCAAGTGTCTAAAAGACTAGAAAAATCTCTCATGAAGTCAGGATACTGTTGGATGTAGGGGTATAGGGAAAGTTCCAGAATCAGGAGCTACTCTGTGATCTCACTTGAAGGTGTCAATAAGGTTTGGAGAAGAATGAGGCTCAACAGCTATTATTATCTTTATGCTCTTGGAAGTGAAATCTTGTCTTTAATCCATTTCTTACTTTCCTAAATGCCTTCTGTTTTGTCTGATCCTATAGGCCTACCATATTGGGCATGATAGGAGTCTACTTCTTCCCTAAAAACACAATAGTGACATGGGACCTGAAAGCACCCAAAGTAAGGACATTCTCTGTATGGTTATCCTTGGATAACTGCCAATGCACAATCTGAGTGAAACAGGGTAATGTCATAGAAAGATAATTAGACCTGAAACTTGGGTTCAAATTTCAGTTCAGATACTTGTTATCTGTATGATCCTAGGCAATTCACTTAACTCTGAACCTCAGTTTCATCATCTATAAAATGGGGATAATAATACTTCTACTACCCACTTCATAGTACTGTAAGGAATGTGTTTTAGAGTATCTTCAAATTAGTCATTTTTTTGTTTTCTTTGTGTGTGGTATGTGTGTGTGTGTGTGTGTGTGTATACACATGTGGAGGGGATAGAATTATAGAGCTAGAAGAGATCTCATTCCCTCCCTTAGCCTTTTGGTTCCAGAGCCACTGTTCAAAAACATATCCTTGAAGAATCAGTTTTTTTCTTGGCAGATGAAATTAACATTGAAAGCCAATTTCTGTTTTTCTTCCTACCAATTGGCATCTCCATAATACTTTGTTTTCTTCACCTCAAATTACCTTTTGTTGTAGTTAATGACTCATTTTAAGGTGCCCAGACTCAACACATTGCTCTGCCTCTGACATGGCACTCTAACTGATACCCCATGGCCTTGGGATCCTGATTGGTGAAAGTTCTTCATGGTAGACCCAGCCAGCTGGGCATCTTTCATGTCTTGTGACTTTATTTGTATATTTCACTCTCTTCAATGTTTTCCACTTCTAACTCTGGGAATATTAATAAAATGGATATGATCTTTTCTTAAAAAGATGTCAGTGAATTACCTCTTCTACTCACTGGCTCTGTGACTTCTAAGCCCCAAATACCCCTCCTTGCCATTCCTCTCCAATATGTATTATTTTCCCTATTGGAATGTAAGCTTCTTGAGGGCAAGAATTATCTTTCTTTTTGTACTTGTATCCCTAGCAATGAGCTCAGTGCTTAATACATAGTGCTTAATAGTCTTTTTTTTATTTACTCATTTACTCATTCATTTGTTCAATGAAAAATTACTTAGAACATAATTGCATTGAATTGAACTAAATTGAATAATAATAATATTTTGGAAGAAGACTGTAATATTCTAAAAGATTGAATTAGGATGGCAACATATAGCAACTGTGCTTTTTCAAAATCCTTTCTTGGCTTTAATCAATAGTGTTGCATCATGGCATTCCTCGCCAAGAAGAGTTTTCCAGGGGTGGAAATAGGAACACATGGGAATGTATTTCTGGGAATGGCTGGAGCTGCATTTAAATAAATTAACTCTAACATTGTTAATATTCCTTCACTAAAGTCTTCTCCCAGTGCTTCATTTTTGTATGAAATTGCCCCAGAAGTTCTCAGAGGCTATACCATCCAGAGTACAAGCTCTGGCAGGTTCCACAAACTGGAAAGACTTCAAAGATCACTAATGGTGACCCATTATATGTCCATCACCAGAAATTTTTCCTCTAAAGTGTGATTTATTTTTTAGCCTTTGTTTCATCTATAAACCCAAGAAGAGTTAGAATTCTCCTTGATAGAGGAGCGTCCATGCCATTGACATCAAATCTCCTTGAAATGTTAAACTATAGTCAGAGTCCCCAGAATAGTCAGTTTTCTATCATGCTTTCTCTGGGGGAAAGTAAGGGCTCCTGGGCTTAAAATTTTCTTAATTACCTTTTGCCTGGGGACAGAAAGTACCTATAATGGACAAACTATTGGGTTCTTCTATTGTGTATAGTAAAGAACACAGTTGCAAGTTAAAATGCAATAGAGAGAAAACTGATGGTAAAGAAGGACTCTGCTCTCTTTTGACAGTAGGGAAGACACATAGCTAAAGATTATCTGGTAATTAACTCTATTTGAGTGATGTGTCCCTGCCACTCTTTAGCTTTTGTGTTTGTTTTTACAGCTCAGTGCCTTTCACATACTGGATGCTCAATAAATATTTGTTCAACAAATTAGTGAAGTTACCAGAGGTTGAGACTCAGGGCACAGACTCATTGCCTTTTTCTCAAAGCTCCTTTGTTTATGTTCCAAGCAAATGCTTTTCAAGCCCCTTTTAAGGGATTTCCTGGAACTAGAAGAAACCTTGATGTGACCCACAAGTACCCAGAGTACCCAGGATCCTAATTTCATGCCCTAAATTATTTTCTAGGCTTATTAGGGTACAATGTAAACCTCTTACCACTATTTTGAAGGGTCTCTATTTGAGATACAAAAATAGCAGAGATATTCCACATCTATACTCTTTTCTTGTTAGGAATATAAGAGATCATAGGACCGTAGATCTATACCTGCAGGGACCTTCGGCTTCATCTAGATCAGTCCTTTCAGTTGATAGGTTGTGGAACCAAGGTGCAATAAGTTAATTGATGTGTCCAGGGTCAGATATGTACTAAGTTATAGTCATTCATGTATACTAAGATCAAGTCATATGGGCCTTTTTATTGTTTCTCATTCACATCAATCCATCTTCCATCCCAGTGCTTTTGCCTTAGCTATGCCCTGTGCCTAGAATATACTCTCTTCTCATCTCTGTCTCTTAGAATCTCTAGTTTTCTTCAAAGCTCAATTTAGCTCCTCCATGAAGTCATTTTGATCTCTCCAGCTATTAGTGCCTTCTTCCTCACACCCCTCAAATTATCTTGGGTCTTTCTTTGTCTATATATGTTCAATAGACTCTGATTCAGGGGATCTGAAAGTCCCTCTCTCATTAAGAGGCCTCAAGATTCATTTAGAATTAGATTCAACTCTAAGATAGCTTGACCCAAAAGCCATGAGTTATGGTCTTGTCAAACTTTTTGGATATAGCAAGAGTAGAATTTTGGGATCAACCTCTTAAATTAAGCTTAGGTTAAGTCTATCAATCAATAAACATTTGTTAAAAGCCTACTATGTGCCAAGCACTGTGCTAAGTACTATATAATTAAGATATCCCCAAAAAGGATAGCAAAGGATAACAAATAGTCTATGTAAAAAACAGATTTAGTTATAAGACAGTTATTTCACCCACCACCAGAAAAATGCTTAAGACACAAAAATAATCATGCATTGGCAAAGACTTAAAATATGACAAAATATGGCAAGTCATCTCTTATTGTACTATCCTGGGTAGAGATTTAAAACTTATGAACATTTAATCACTTCAAAACATCAAAGCATGAAACATTTTGAAGGACTGCTGAACAAGCATTTCTGCTTCACCTTAACTCTGTTCCATCCAAACAAGTCATTTAAAATCCAAATAGGGTGTGACTTGGGCTCATCTTTCAGATGGTGGTCATCTTCTACCTTGTGAATTGTTATGGGATTGTAGGAAACACCCTCCATAGGCAGCTAGCACCTACTGGAGAACTCAGGAACTCCTGAACAACCAAGGTAACTGATACCTTTAACTTGGGATCTCTGAACTTGTATTTTTTTCCTCCTCCTCCTCTTCTTCCTCTTCTTTTTCTTCTTTTTCCTCCTCCTCCTCTTTCTCCTCTTCTTCCTCTTCTTTCTTCTCCTTCTTCCTCCTTTTCTTCTTCAAGTATCTTGATAACTAATTTGATATAAACTGATTTCTTTTGTCATCCCAAGTTTTTATTTTTATACATTTAAATTTTTTTTGTAAGAAGAGATTCATAGGCTTGACCAGACTGCCAAAAGTGTCCATGGCACAGAAATGGATAAGAATACTTGAGTTAGAATCTTCTGATGATCTCACTTAAAGGGGGCACTAAAATAACAAATCTTATCCTCAAAGTCAACTTTTCCATAATTTCCCAAGGACTGATATTTAAAATATTAAAAATTTTAAATCTTTGTATGGTTCCTGAACAAACATTTTCCTTTCATCTCCTTTTTGTGATTGTCCAAACCACTCACTCAAGGTCTAGATCTTCTCACTTGATAGGATGTGACTTGGACCCATCCTCCAGCCAGTGGTCATTTTCTCTTCTGAGAAATATTTTCCACAGTTCAGGTTTTCCAGAGCACTGTCTAGGCTTTTTTTTTTTTTTTGATAATTGCTCACAAGCTAAAATTTCAAAGAAACTATATTGTATTGGGAGTCAGTTCTGCAAAGAGCAATAGAGAAATTCCTTATAGGGATTTCAATCACTTGATTAGCATCTGTTGAACAACTATTAAATGAGAGATGAAGAAGTTTAATCGCTGATGTTTTAATGGTATGTTCAGTCTTGCATGTTGCTTTATATATATATTTATTCATTAGCTTCTCACCTATGAGGTAGGAATTATAGCAATCTTTATCTCCAGCTTTGCAGATAAGAAAACCAAGGTTCTGAAGTGAGGTGACTTGCCGATGATTGCACACCTAAAATGTATTCAGGGTGGGATTTGAAGTAATGTCTTCCTAGTTTGGGGAAATAGAGGTGGAATTTAAGCCCATCTATTTCTGATTTCAGGTCTAGCACTTTTTCAAGGACCACCCTTCTCCAACTTCTGCCCCAATCTTACTGGAAAAAAAAAAGTTTGGATTAGAGTGTAAGATAATTTCATATAATGTCTCAACAAATATTCATGTATTTGATTATTAAAATGTTTAAATACAGATGATAACATACCTTAATCTCTCAATCAATTAATGAGTATTTATTATATACCTACTATGTATCATGACCTTTATTAAGATCTAGGAAAAAAAGGCTCTTTTCAGACTTCCCATGATAGTTACTTTCTCATGGTGGCAAGTATATGAACTGATATGAATGATATAAAGTTGGGCCTATAGGATTCTAGGATTTTCTTCTATTTTACTTTCCTTAATCTAAGCATGAGGCATTAAATGATAATCCTGAGCCTATGGACTTAATAGTAAAAATCATTCCATTCTAGAAAGTTTGTTAAAGGAGATTAGAAGAGAAAATCTCACTAGTGGAAATGGTTCAAAGTGTAGTTATCTCCCAGCTGCTGGTATAATGAAGAAAGGCTTTAAGAAGGGCTCTAAGGGTTTTTATGAAACCTTGATTGCATTTAATTCACCCAGGATTTATCATTGCAGCTACAATTTTACTGCCAGAAGTATTTCTTAGCACAAAAGGATTTGAGATACCCACAGAAGCCACCTGCCCTGGCTAATTAGTCTACTTTAACAACATGACCAAGAAAAAAAATAATAAAACAACACACACATTCCTCTTCCTTTTCACAATTCAGACAGCTTCTTAATATGAGGCAGCTGGGGAAGTTTAACTTATTAGATAGAGCAGGTGGGATCCTACTAGAGGGTAGAGAAATTCTGTATTGAGGTCCTAAGGGTATATTGAGCAACGTTGGTAGTAGGAAGTGACATGAGAAAAATAGCAAATTGAGAAAGATGCAGAGAAATGAAATGAGGGTAATTCTCCCCAAAAATGAACACCCTGCAAACATTACGATTTCCTCTTTGGAAAAGCCAATGAAGAACTCACCACCAGAGCTATACTTAGCCTAGAACAAACAGGGCTTTCTCCTAGGGTCCTGATGTGAGGGAAAGTATGCTTCCCTTATACTATCCTTCTAATAGACTATTCTATATGCTGTTCCCATCACTACCCACCTACAATTGCTTTGGCTAAAGGTGAAATGGTTCCTACCTTTGCCCACCACAACCACAAATGCCCTCTTCATGCCCACTAGAGAAGGTTCTCCAAATTTGCCCCAAAAGCTCTGCTGAAACTCTTTGGATGGCTATGTGCACACATATGCCACACTAGCAGACCACCTTCAAAGGGAGCCATGGTACCATCAGTGTCAGATGGCACAATGTGCCCTAATGGAGAAGCAAAGGAGGAATAGCAGGATTTGTGTTAGTGAAGGCTGATTTTCACTGAAGGAATCATTATGATGTGATCTCTATTGAGAAGAATCAGATCCTAGACGGAGCTGATGAATGGACTTCTATCACCATAGTTACTTTTGCAACTTCCTACGGATACAAAGGAGTAGGTAGTGGGGGGCACATCCTGGGGCACAGTAGAGATAGCCCAGGCTCTGTAGCCCTAAAATTTGAGTTCATATCCCACCACTCTGAAACTAATAATAAATGTTTGGATCCTAATATTCTTATTTATAAAATGCTCAGAGTGGGACAGATCTAAGATTCCATAATTAGAGAAATTATACCACTACATGAACTTCATGCTGCAGTAAATGCATTATTACAGAATTGACCCAGAGAGGGAAGAAGGGTGGACTAGGGAAAATTCCTAGATAAGATTGCTCAGACCTTTAATAATCTTCTACCTCTCTCCCCACTTCACTAGGTACTCTCCATTTTTTTTCTTTTTTATAACAAAGCAACATTTAAAGACAGTCTAATGGATATATGTCACTTTTGGTTCAAATTACATCTTTGCCATTCACTGTCACTATAACACATTTATTCTCTCTCTACCTTGTTTTCTTCATTTGTAAAATGGAATCAATAATAAGACTCTCTACCTCATGAAGCCAGGAGGCCCTTTGTAAACTTTAAAGGGCCATGCAGGTACAATGCTATAGGACTCTCCTGTATGTCTAAGTGTTGATTTCCCTCTAGTTGGAACTTCTTGTCTTAGAGTCTTATTGAATTCTGTGACTCTCAGCTTTTCTGAGCCTTAGTTTCCTCACCTGTACAAATGAGAATAATGATAATAATAATGAATAATAATAGGTGTATCAAAATCTCTAGATCTCTAATCTGGAGATGTTGGGGATTGATGAAGATAGGCTCCCACTTTAGCAGATTATCTAGGTAGAAATGAGATCCATAGGCCTCCTCTCCCACAGCTAGATTTCTCTGAGCTGTGAACTTCATATCAAGATATCCTGTCACTTAAGAGCAATCAAGATTCACCCTTCATGAAAAGATAAATATGGCCTGGGATGATTCCTTTGTCCTCCAGCCCTCCCCACCTCCTCTCTTCCTGGAGGCTCTAATTTATCTCTGTTCTACCTGAGCTTTTAATTTGCATGCAGACAAACCTGAAGGAACAACCGGATATACCTGTTATTTCCCAATGACCCGAGAGCCCCTAGTTAATGTTAAGCCCGGGGTTATGGTAAGGTTTGCACGCGATGCCTCCTTGTGCAAGCTGCAGGCCACAGATAGGTGGTGGTGGAGGAGGGTGGAGAAAAGCTTTAAAGGGACTGCACATAATTTAATTCCTCCTAAGCTTTCCAAGTATGCAGACTGTTTCATTTTTCATCAGTGTAGAAACCTAAGTGATTTGTTCTACCCAGGCAAGAAATGTCTAATTAGAACCACATTTCAGTAAAGCATTTGCTAGAAATATGATAACAGCAATCGCTGAAGTTTTAGCTTTCAAATGACTCGGGATGATGGTTAAACAGAAGTCTTGAGTCCCTCCAGGTCCTGGCTCCCCACCTTCCACCTCCTGCCCCCTCCTCTGGTTGGGAGAACCTGGTATTCTCCATATTTTCTATGTGATCCTCTTCCTTGAGGACTGATGGGCTTGTCTTGGTACCCTGAGGCACTGTGCAAAACCCAAGTGGAGAACTTAATTAAGGCTTATTGATCGATTGCCAAGAACTACCTGTGTGACTTTGGGAGAGTTTTTTTTTTAAAGTCTTTGGGAATCAGGTGTCTCATTTATAAACTGAACATTGAGCTAGATCATTGCCAAATTCCCTTACGACACCCAAATCCTCTCATCCTAGTGTGTGTTGGGCATGTAGGTATGTTAGTATATGTGTGAGTGGGCTCTGGGTTTGTGTGTGTACCTGTGCATGAGAATATATATGGATACGTGTGTACACATATATAAGTATTTGGGTAAATGTGTGTATATGTATTATGTGAGTAGATATATGGGTATGGGTGTAAGTGGGTAAGGGGGATGAGGATCTCTATAGGTGAATAACTATGTGTATACATATACATATATATGTCTCTATATGTGAGTATTCGGGGTGTGAGGGCATGTAGGACCCAAGTACTTCTATTTCCTAGGTTTGGATTGTTGGTTTGCTTTTAAGTCAGAGAACCATGGATTTTGATCTGGCCATGATTCAGTCTCAAGCCATATATGTGCCAGATGAAGAGAAAGAAACCAAGAGATTAGGTTTCTAATATAAGTGAAGCCCAGGGTTAAAGAGTGGAGACAACCAAGATTTGGCATCAGTATCCAGGATTTTGTTCTCTTTCCACATTGAACACCATGATGAAACTTTTTTTTTTCCATCCAGGTATGTTAGACTTTACATTTATGTGATTCAATGTTAGAGCTGATCAAGCCAGAATTTTTGATGAATTCTGTGCTGTCTTGAAATCTCTCTGCACTCTCTGGGTAGGTTTACTTTACAGAATTTTTCCCTTTAGTCTTAAAATCCTAGAATTTCAGACTAGGGAAGGATGTCTGAACTTATGCTGCTTATCTTTTCTTTAAAGTTTGAATCCTATCCACAAAATTGCCCCAAATTATATAAATACCCCTATTTATCACATGTTCATGTTTACACACACAGGTACATGCACACATGATTGTGAACTGTCCACACATATATGCTTATGTGTACATACTGTAGATATAAATGTGTGTGTTATAGATACATGCATTTTCATATATCCACACATATCCATATATTAATATTGAATAGGGATGATTGGGAAGTCATGACCTTTTGAAGAAGCCTATTCATTCCCCATGGGGATAATTCTATTTTATTTTGAAGTTTTAATGTATATTGAATTGAACTAACATTAAAAATAACTGCTGGGGCTCAGAGGGTTGAAGGCAGTAAACCCAGTTCTTCTCCTTGAAGAGAACCAGGCTATGAATGCAGGTAGCACATGGTCTAAGTCAGATTTAGTCCTGCAGAATCCTGGCCAGCTTCTAATGAAGGGGGGCTCAGCTCCCTTTTGTTATGCCTGACCCTAGCTTAATGTTTAAGTGATCAGTTCATATATGGTCTCCCCAAAGCAGAGAATAAAAAAGGTATTCGATGTAAACTATAAATGAGGCATGGGAAAGCATTTATTAAGCTATACACAAAAGAAATATTGAAACTAAAGCACAAAAGCCTGTCACCAACATACAGTAACAACTAACAGTGCCTTCCACGTAGCAGGCACTGTGGTTTATATATTTAATTGAAAAGATCACCAGTCACTCAAATCCTCTGGACATACTCCAATTTGTCAATGTATTTTCTTAAATGGAAGGTTCACCACTGAACTCAAGATTCTGGCTATGTGGTCCTGCCCCCTCATTCTAGACACTATACCTCTCCATTCAAACTAGAATGTCATTAGATTTGTGGATACTATGTCACCTCCTTTTCTTATTTTGAATTAGTAGGTCACAAATATCTATATATCCTTTTTTATCTTATCTTGTTTTCTACTATTCTGAACTTAACAATTTGATTTTTTAAAAGCACAAATGTAGGATTTTATACTTATCCCTGCTGATTTTCATCACACAACTGAAAATTTTACTCTTCACAATTAATGAGCTCTTTACTCAGAGGTAATTAGTCATGTGACTCTGGACAAATCACTTAACCTCAATTTGCCTTAACTGTAAAATGAGAATAATGATAGCATCTACCTCACAGAGTTGCTGTGAGGATCAAATGAGATAATATTTGTAAATAATGCTTAGCACAGTTCCTGGAACATAGTAAATACTATATAAATGCTAATTTTCTTCTCTCCCTTCCCTTTCCTTTTTTTTAA
>JAJPUD010005519.1:136304-156569 GCA_023553655.1 Myrmecobius fasciatus | reverse complement strand
CGCTTTAGCCGAGTCCCACAAATTTTGGTATGTTGTCTCATTGTTGTCATTCTCCTGGATGAAATTTTCGATTGTGTCTGTAATTTGCTCTTTCACCCATTCGTTCTTCAGGATTAGATTATTTAATTTCCAAATAACTTGTGGTCTATTTTCTCCTGGCCTTATATTACATGTGAGTTTTATTGCATCATGATCTGAGAAGGATGCATTTACTATTTCTGCTTTTCTGCATTTGATTTTGAGGTTTTTATGCCCTAACACATGATCAATTTTTGTATAAGTTCCATGAACCCCTGAGAAAAAAGTATACTCCCTTCTATCACCATTCAATTTCCTCCAGAGATCTATCATACCTAACTTTTCTAGTCTTTTGTTAACCTCCCTAACTTCTTTCTTATTTATTTTGGAATTTGATTTATCTAATTCTGAGAGAGCAAGGTTGAGATCTCCCACTAGTATAGTATTACTGTCTATTTCTCCTTGCATCTCTCTTAACTTCTCCTCTAGGAATTTGGATGCTATACCACTTGGTGCATATATGTTAAGTATTGATACTGCTTCATTGTCTATGGAACCCTTTAGTAAAATGTAGTTTCCTTCCTTATCTCTTTTAATTAGATCTATTTTTGTTTTTACTTGATCCGAGATAAGGATTGCTACCCCTGCCTTTCTTTGTTCACCTGAAGCATAGAAGATTCTGCTCCAGCCCTTTACCTTCACTCTGTATGTATCTCTATGTTTTGGATGTGTTTCTTGTAAACAACATGTTGTAGGATTCTGGCTTTTAATCCAGTCTGCTACCCGCTTCCGTTTTATGGGAGAGTTCATCCCATTCACATTCACAGTTAAAATAACTATATCTGTATTCCCTGCCATCTTATTTACCCAGAGTTATGATTATCTCTTCCCTTTTCCCTCTCTCCCTTCCCCCTCCCCAGTACTTTGCTCTTGATGACCACCTCCCACCAATAATCCTCCTCCCTTTATAGTCCCTCCCTCCCCTTTATACCTTTCCCCTAATCCTTCTATTAGTTTATCCCTTTCCTTTTCTCCCCTCCCTCCTACCTTCCCACAAGGAGGGTCAGTGCTTTCTTTGAAGCCAAATGTGTCTGATATACTCTCTTAGAGTCCAATCTAATGAGAGTAAAGTTTACACAATACTCATCCCCCTCCCTTCTTTCCCTCAATTATATTAGATCTTCTATGTCTCTTTATGAGATTTTGCCTTATTTTACCTTCTTTATTTTTACTTTATTTTGCCTCCTTTCCCCCCTCCCCCCTTTTTCTTTTTCAGTATGGTATCCCTTCCACCTCTATTTTCTTTTCCATGATTATCAAAGAAAAATCAAATTATACTGCCATTCTTTAAAGGATACCTATAGTAGGAATATGGTTCTCAAGAGATTTCCTTTTTACCTTTTTATGTTTCTCTCGAGTTCTCTATTTGGAGGTCAAATTTTTTGTTCAGATCAGGTCTTTTCATTAGAAATAGGTGAAATTCTCCTGTATCATTGAATGACCATCTTCTTCCCTGGAAGATGATGCTCATTCTAGCTGGATAACTTATTCTTGGCTGTAATCCAAGTTCTTTTGCCTTTCGGAATATCTGGTTCCAGGCCCTTCGATCCTTCAAAGTGGAAGCTGACAGATCCTGTGTAATTCTAATGACAGTTCCTCGGTATTTGAACTGTTTCTTTCTAGCTGCTTGCAATATCTTTTCCTTGGTGCAATAGTCCTGAAATTTGGCCACGATATTCCTTGGGGTTTTAATTTTGGGGTCTCTTTCTGGAGGTGATCGGTGAATTCTTTCAATGCCAATTTTGCCTTCTGATTCTAAAACATCAGGGCAATTCTCTTTCATGATTTCCTGGAAGATAGCATCCAGGTTCTTTTTTTCATCGTGGCTTTCAGGGAGTCCGATAATCCTTAAATTGTCTCTCCTGGATCTGTTTTCCAAGTCAGTTGTTTTTCCTAGGAGATATTTCATATTTTCTTCTATTTTTTCATTTTTTTGTTTTTGTTTAACTGATTCTTGAAGTCTTATTGAGTCATTTACTTCTATTTGTTCAATTTTAATTTTTAGAGTATTATTTCCTTCAGTTATCTTTTTTAGCTCCTTTTGTAGCTGGCCAATTGAATTTCTTGATTCAATGCATTCTTTTTCCATTTTGCCAGCTTTATTTTTCAGTGAATTGTTGTCTTTTTCCAATTCACCAATTTTGATTTTCAGTTCACCATTTTTATTTTCCAGTGAATTGGTGATTTTTTCCAATTCACCAATTTTGTTTTTCAGTAAACTGTTTTCTTTTTCCAATTCACCAGTCCTATTTTCCAGTTTTTGATATTTCTGTTGCCCTGATCTCAATTTATTTCCCCATTCTTCTTCTAGCTCTCTTTTGAGATTCTTAATGCAATCATCCAGGTAAGCCTTCTGAAAGGGAGACCAACTTAAGTCTGCCTTTGTGGCTTCATCTGGGATTGTTTTCATAATGTCAGGATCTGGGGACTGTTCTATTTTTTCTCCGTAAAAGCTTTCTATGGTGAGAGCTCTCTTCTGCTTCTTGCTCATGATTTAAAGTTGGGATATTGGTCAAAACCAGAGAAAACTGCAACGATTTGTATTTGCCCTGGGGCAGTTTGCCGAGTTGACTTCCGGTCTGAGGCTGGTCGGGCTAGATTCGCACTAGGACCACGTTTTCAGCTGGTCTCGATCCACCCTTTTCCAAAGGCAGATCTGCCAAAGCACCTGCCCGCAAGCAGAGCAAAGTGGCCCAGGCGTCTCCCAGGGGCTTCCTGGGTGCCCAAAATCCGCCCCTCTATCGCAGCCCTGACTTCCGCCCCGGCTGGAGTCTGATTGCGACCAGTGGTCGATTTCCCCTGAGGCTAACCTTCTCCGGAGTTCTTTCACTGTAGATCTTTGATAGAAGTGCGTTGTAGTCCGAATGCTTGGAGTTGCTCTCACTTAGAAACCAGTTGGAAGGCTTACTTTGTCTGAGTTTGAGGGAATGTCCCGGGAGTTCACGGAGAAAGCTGTCCGCAGTTCGCCATCTTGGCTCCGCCTCCTGCTGGTTGTTTCTTACAGAACAATAATATTCCATAACATTCATATACCATAATTTATTCAGCCATTCTCCAATTGAGGGGCATCCATTCAGTTTCCAGTTTCTTGCCACTACAAAAAGGGCTACCACAAACATTTTGGCACATATGGGTCCTTTAAGATCTCTTTGGGATATAGGTCCAATAGAAAGAATGCTGGGTCAAAGAATATGCACGTTTGACAACTTTTTGAGCATAATTCCAAATTGCTCTCCCAGAATGGTTGGATCCATTCACAGTTCCATCAACAATGTATCAATGTCCCAGTTTTCCCACATCTCCTCCAACAATTGTCATGATCTTTTCCTGTCATCTTATCCAATCTGAGAGGTGTGTAGTAGTATCTCAGAGTTGTCTTAATTTGCATTTCTCTGATCAATAGTGATTTGGAGCACCTTTTCATATGACTGGAAATAGTTTTAATTTCTTCATCTGAAAATTGTCTGTTCATATTCTTTGACCATTTATCGACTGGAGAATGGCTTAAATTCTCATAAATTTGAGTCAGTTCTCTATATATTTTAAAAATGAGGCCTTTATCAGAACCCTTAAATGTAAAAATGATTTCCCAATTTATTGCTTCTCTTCTGATTTTATCTGCATTAGTTTTGTTTCTACAAAAACTTTTTAACTTAATATAATCAAAATTATCCATCTGGTGTTCAATTATGAGTTCCAGCTTCTTTGGACTCAAAATCCTTTTTTCTCCACAGATCTGAGAGGGAAACTAGCCTATGTTCCTCTAATTTGCTTATAATATCACTTTTTATGTCTAAATCATGAACCCATTTAGATCTTATCTTGGTATGTGGTATTAGGTGTGAGTCAAGCCCTAATTTCTTCCATTCTAGTTTCCAGTTTTCCCAACAATTTTTGTCAAATAATGAGTTCTTATCCTAAAAGCTGGTGTCTTTGTCAAAGACTATTTTTATAGTTACTGTCTATTTTGTTTTGTGATCCTAACCTATTCCACTGATCAACTACTCTATTTCTTAGCCAGTATCAAATGGTTTTAATGACCACTATTTTATAATATAGTTTTAGGTATGGCTTTCACTTCTTTTTCATTAGTGCTAAGTTCACCCTCCCTTCCTTCCTCCCTCTGTCTCTCTATCTCTGTCTCTGTCTCTGTCTCTCCCCCTCTCTCTTTCTTATGTACAATATCTTGAAATTTGAAAAGAGTGGTTTTAGCATTAATAAATTTACTTTACAAATGTAGAACTTAACTTATAAGTAGGTAAAAGAGGAATTAACATAAAAATATTATTCACAAATTCATCATGGGGTTTAAAGGGAAACTAGATTACTTCAGATATATCTCAACTTCTAGCAGTTGACATCCTTTAGAATTCCCTATTCACTCATCACATTTCTTTGTGCTTTATTATCAGTGACAGATTCTTGTGTTTTTGTACAGATAATTATCTTTCTCATGTGGAATCAGGAATGCCATAAAGGTCCATTTATCCCTTTACATTCTTTTGTGGGGGAAATTCCACCATCACTTTTTCTTTCCTTTGGCTCAAAGCTAACTCATATTTATGGAACTTGAATTATCAACAAGGCATCATTTTGTGATCTGAGGGTTCCCTTTGTTTGGTAATTCTCTTCACAAAACCTGTAATCCAACTCTAAGTTCCTATGTCCGTAGGAATTATCAGAAATATAAACATTGAGTGATTTTCCCAGAGTTCTATGGCTAGTAATTAATAGAGAAAGAATTTAAACTAAGAGCTTAATTCTAAGGTAGAAAGTATATACATTAAATGACACTGTCATCACTGATGTGAATGTTACTAGGAGAAATAATCATGATAAAAAAGATAACTCAAGAAATTATGAAGGAAAATTATCCTGAAATTCTAGAAAGAGTATAAAATAGAAATTGAAACATCCATTATTTGTCTCCTGAAAGAAAAGCCAAAATAAAAAAAAGCACAGGAATATTATAGTCAAATATTAGAACTCCTATGTCAAGGAGAAAATATTGCAAGCATCCAGAAAGAAACAATTCAAGTATAGTGGAGCCACAATCAGGATAACACAAGATTTACCAGCTTCTATATTAAAGGACCAGAGGACTTGGAATAGGATATTCCTGAGAGCAATGTAGCTAGGATTACAACCAAGAATCACTTCTCCAGCAAAACTGAGTATAATCCTTCAAAAGAAAATATAGATATTCAATGAAATAGAACATTTTCAAACATTCTTGTTGAAAAGTGCTGAATGGAAAATTTGATTTTTCAGATACAGAACTAAGGAGAAGCATAAAGAGATAATCAGGAAAATGATATCATAAAGGACTTAATAAGGTTCATGTGTTTACATTCTTACATGGGGAAATAATACTTATAACTCAGAACTTTCTCATTATTAAGGAAGATAGAAGGAGTTTATATAGACAGAGGGCACAGGTGTGAGTTAGATATGAAGGGATAGCAACTAAAAAATGATAAAATTAATGGAGGAGAGAAAGGAAGAAGAGGAATGGTGTAAATTATCTTCCATAAAAAAATAGGCAAGAAAAAGCAAAAAACAACAACAAAAAAGAGTGAACCTTACTTTCATCAGAATTGGCTCAAAACATAAATAACATATATACTCAATATGGATATAGAAATATATCTTATTCTACAAGAAAATAGGAAGGTGATGGGATATGAGAAGGGGGAAAGATTTGTGATAGAAGAGAAGGCATATTGGGGGAGGGAGGGATCAGTAGCAAAATGTTTTTGAGGATGGGCAAGATGAAAGGAGAGAGAACATAGAATAAATGGGAGGAACAATAGTAATAGTTATTGTAAAATAGCAATAGTAATTTTTTTTTTTTTTTTTTTGCTGAGGCAATTGGGGTTAAGCGACTTGCCCAGGGTCACACAGCTGTTATGTGTCTGAGACCAGATTTGGACTCAGGTCCTCCTGACTTCAGGGTTGGTGCTCTATCCACTGCGCCACCTAGCTGCCCCTTTAGCAGTACTAATTGTAAAAGATTTTTTTTTTGCTGAGGCAAGTGGGGTCAAGTAACTTGCTCAGGGTAGTTAAGTGAGGTCAAATTTGAACTCAGGTCTTCCTGACTTCAGGGCTGGTGCTCTATCCACTGTGCCACCTAGCTGCCCCTGTAAAAGAATTTTGATGCATGTTTCTCTAATAAGTCCTTATTTCTCTAATACAAGGGAACTAAGTCAAATTTATATATGTATATATATATATATATAATAAGAACCATGACCCAATAAATAATCAAAAGATATGCTCTATGTCCAAGGGTTATAACTTAATGCATATCCTTTAATAATAAGAGTATTAGGCATAAATAACAAAAAAGGAAAATTATATAAAAATATTAATAATAGCTCTTTTCTCAGGGCAAAAAATTGAAAGTTGAGGGAATGCCCATCAATTTGGGAATGGCTGAATAAATTGTGTCATGTGATTGCTGTGAAATATTATTTTTCTTTGGGAAATTGTGAACAGGATGTTCTCAAAACAGAAAAACAACACCCTGAAAAATCCTCCATGAACTCAAGCAAAGTGAAATGTATTGTATACAAAGTAATGACAATATTCTGGGATGAGCACTTGTAAATCACTTTGTTATTCTTAGGAGTACAGTTATCGACTATTATGAAGGATTGTTGATGAAAAATCCTATCCATACCCAGAGAAGAAACTTATTGTGCATGAATATAGATTGAATCATACTCTCATTTTTTCTCTGTTTTTAACTTTATTTTTGTTGAAGACTTTTTTATGTTAGGGTGGAAAATCTATGTTTTCTTTAACAATATGACTTCTATGGAAATGTATAACTTCACATGTGGTTTCTTAATGGGGACTATGAATGGGAATATGGCAAAGAATCTGGAACTCAAAAGTTTAAAAAAAATGTTAAAAAGTTGGTTTAAATGTAACTGGGGAAATATTAAATAAATAAATAAATAAGAATAAAACACTTCCTTCTTGCTTATTGCAAGGGACTTTGCTCTTTACATGTCTATCTGTAATCTTTCATAATATTCAGTCATCATGGAGAAGAGAGGATGTATTCAAATGATATGTATATTATTGATAATTGACCTTAGCATTGCTACTTTTGGTAACATGTATATTTAATCTCCCTTTCTGTGAGTTCAGAATTATCTACCACTTTTTTGTGATGTCTGGCCCCTCTGGAACCTTGTCTATGTTGACAGCAGTATGTATGAGTATTTTTGTGACCATTGTGTGTGTGTGTGTGTGTGTGTGTGTGTGTGTCTTGATATTCATCTCTTATGTCCTCATTATCTCTACTATCCTAAATATTGCCTCTTTTGAAGACAGAAAGAAGGCCTTTGCTGCATATTACACATGTCTACTTCATTGATATCTCTTCAACATTTCAAATCCTTTCTTATGTTTCCACCCTCACCCTGAGTTTTCTCTTCTTGCTAAATTTGACCATCCTTTGACCTATCCTCATGTCATTAGCTCGAGATCCTTCTTTCACCATCTTTATTACTTCCCACTCAATAACCTACCTTATCAATTTCCTTCATAAACTTGGGTGCTGAGATCTGACAAAACAACCTAGATGAAGTTTGATGAATGGAAAGCTCAGTGAACTCTCACAGAAGTAAACTGAAGTCTGTTCTAACTGGTTCTCAAAAGCTAAATTTTTACTGAAAGCATTTATACCTCAGAATTTGGCAAATGTCACAAATCAGGGCTTAATTTATTCTTTTGTTGATTTCTAGACTTTAAAAATTATGTAGAAAATGTTAATGCTGCAGATTCAACTTAAAATTGTATCATGTGCACATTTTTTGAGAATTATGGCTATATATATATTTGAACTCTCACCTCCCTGTTTCTGAAAGATCCTGTTGGTTTTGGGGGATAACATACTACATCTTTAACTCATATGGATCTTGGAGTTCTCTAAAACTTCCAGATCTTTTCTCAGAACAACCAGTTTTTATCCAGACCTTCACCTTATTTTATTTGTGACATTGATATTTTTTATACCCAAGTGTATGACTTTGCATTTATCCCAAAGAAATTTAAGCTTATAGGATTTATCTCAATACTCCAGCCTGTTATGATGCTTTTTGATCCTAATTCTGTTATTCACTGTTTTAGTTATCTCTCCAGGGTAAGTGCCATTTGCAGATCTCATACCTCTTCCCAGGTCATTAATAAAAATGCTAATCAACAACCTGGGGCCAAGCACAAATCCTTGGTATACTCCATCCACTAAAGGTTCACTGCTATCTCAATATTTCATCACTAAAATTTATTCTTTAATACCAGTATCCAGCCAGTTTGTAATCCTTCTGATTATATTATTGTCTAATACACATCTCTTCATCATCTCCATAAAAATAGTATCACAAGCTTAGCAAGAGTCTAGGTAAACTGTATCCACAGCACACACATCATCTACTAGTTTAATGATCTTATCAAAATAAGCTATGAGATGCTACGGTCATTTCAGTTATGTCTGATTATTTGTAACCCAATTTGGGGTTTTCTTGGCAAAGATGCTAAAAATGGTTTGTCATTTTGTTCTCCAACTTATTTTACTGATAAGGAAACTGAAGCAAATAGGGATAAGTGACTTGTCCAAAGTCACATAGGTAGTAAATGGCTAGATTTGAACTCATGTCTTCCTGGTTCCAGTTCTGGAACCACCTGGCTGTCCCCAAATTACCTATACTTGTTTGTGAAGAATCCATGCTAATTTCTTGTAATCATCTCTTTGCTTTCCAGATGCAATCTTTAATTACTTGCTCTAGAACTTCTACAGGTATCAACATCTAGCTTACTGACACTATCTCTTGTAAACTTTGTTCTGTTCCTTTTTCTGAAAATTGGGAGAACATTTAGCCTTATCCAATCTTGTGGTTATCTCTCAAATTTTCTACAATCTTTTAAATATTACTATTACATGCACTAGTTCCTCCAGGGCCTAAAAATATGTACTTCATCCAACTTCATCCAGTTCTTATCACATTAGTAGATACTTAATAAATGTTTATTGACTGACTGACTTATCTATAACAAGTGACTTGTATTCATCAATGATATGTAGGTACCCTTTCCCTGTTTCCTTACTTATGCTGTGTATCAGCTCTTTCTTGCTAATTTTAGTTACAGTGCAAAGCTTTAAGTAAATGTAAATAAATCAAACCCTCCAATATGTAACTCAAAGTTGAGACTATTCCCCCAACTTTAAACACTTTTTTGTGTTAACAGCAGAAGTTGCATCGGCAACTGCAGGGAGCCTTTGCTTTGGGGTTCTGTTGAATTGCATAATAGTTCTTTCACCAAGGAGGCCTGAAATATTTTCATTATTTCAGACATCTGACCATTTCCACTTTATAAAAATTCACAAAATAAGCTGATTTCCTCAGCAAACTCCCTTTGCCTTCTGGGGGATTCTTCAATCATTTTGAATGGCCCCATTTACTAAGAACTTAAGTGTTCTTAGAATGTGGATAGAAGGGAGGAGCATTCCTCAGTTCAACCAGATCTTTCTACATTTTATACATATATTTGTTTCCTTCTATTGCTATATGTTGTTGTTGAGTTGTGTACAACTCTTTATGACCCTGCTCAGTGTTCTCTTGGTAAAGTTCCTGAAGTGGTTTGCCATTTTCTTCTCTAAATCATTTTACAGACAGAGAACAAAGGTAAACAAGGTTAAGTAATTTATCCAGGGTTACATAGCTAGCAAATATCTGGTCCAGATTTGAACTCATGAGGATGAATTTCCTAACTCCAGGCCTAATGTTCTAACCATTGTGACAGCTAGCTCCCTTCTCATGTTATATAGTTTTCAGTTTATTTTATATACCAATTGATGTCATTATCATGTAGAAAGCCCATCAGTTATTCTTGGAAATGGGATTTTGGTACTTATTGATTTCAATGTATAAAGCTATGATCTCTTCATATTGAGACAACAATGACTAAAGCACTCTCTGTTTGCAGAGAGCTGGATTAATAATACTCCTGTAAATTTTATAAGATTTTAAGAGTTCATTTAGTTAGGGCATGTATTATTATCTCCATATTTTTCCTCACTCTGTTTCTGATTTTCTAGACTTTCTTTCTTTCTACTCCAACATCCTTCTCACTCTGTGGATGCCTCTGCCCTTGTGACCTCTTTCTCTGACTGCTGAATTCCTATTCAGAACTAATATCTATATTTCTCTTTGGTCCTGCTCTTGACTTTATACACTTCCCTCTGCAATCAATCAATCAATATTTATTAAGCTCTCACTATGGGCTAGCCATTTTAATAAGTGCTCAGGATACAAAAGAAGCAAAAGATAGTCCCTGCCCTCAAGAAGTTTACAACCTAGTGGAGGAGTCAAAAATGCAATTACGTACACATTAACACACAAAGCAGACTATGGTCAGGACAAATAAAAAAATAATGAATAGAAGGAGAAAAAAAGCACTTTTTAAGAGATGTTGAGAAAGGTTTTGTGAGTTGGGACTTAAAGAAAGCTACAGAAGTCAGAAAGTAGTGTTAAGGAGGGAGACCATTCCAGGAATGGGAGACAGAGAAAATGACCATTCAAGAGATTCACCAAACACAGAGAAGGAGCAGTCAGATAAGTAGGAAGAGCACCAGGAGCAAGTAGTATCTAGAAAACATAAAGACAAAGGAGTAGTAAGGAAGAGGTGATCAACAATATCAAAAGCTATAGAGATCAGGGAGAATGAGGATTGCAAAAAGGCCATTAGTTTTGGCAACTAAGAGATCACTTTATTTTTAGGTTGGAAGCCAAATTTTAAGAGGTAGAAAAAAGAATAAGCAAAGAGAACGTAAAAGCACCTATCATAGATAGTCTATTCAAAGAATTTAGCTACAGAGGGTATAAGAGATATAAGATCATAGGAGGGATGTAAAAAACAAATGAAGGTTTATTTTCATGATAGAAGAAACAAACATTTTGTAGGCAATAGAAAATGAGCTAATAGAGAGGGATATATTAAAAATAAGTGATAGAGTGGGGATGATAAAAGAGTACAAAGTGTTGGATGGAATGGAATGGAATCACTTGAACAGATACAGGAGTTAACTTATATGAGGAGTAAGGCCATTTGATCCTCTAAGATGGGAATGAAGGAGGAGATAGAGACAGAAGGCATAGAAGTGATAGAAGTTTATTTTATTTTATTTTTTAATTAAAGCTTTTTATTTGCAAAACATATGCATAGGTAATTTTTTAGCATTGATCCTTGCAAAACTTTCTGTTCAAAATTTTTTCCCTCCTTCCCCCACTCCCTCCCCTAGATGGCAGGTAGTCTAATACATGTTAACTATGTTAAAACATATGAGAAAGTGATAGAAATTTAAGCAAGAGCAGTGAAGCAATGCTCCAGTTTTCCCAATCCTCTCCATCTTACCCTTTTGAATTTCAAAAGCTAATTTAGCTTTCATTTGGCCCCTTCTACAAATCTGGTTTTGCACTTTTTCAAATGCTATAATGCTGGTGGAGGCTTGGCTAACTACTTAGGCAAATCTCTGGCCAGAATGAGTAGTAGGGTGCTTGGCTATCATATCTCTTTCTTTCTTATTTGTTCCACTTTCTTTTTGCATTCAAACCAAATATATTACTGACTAGATATTTCTTTTTAAAAATATTATCTTATTTTTCCAAATAAATACAAAGAAATTTTTTAATATTCACCTCTGTAAAACCTTGTGCTCTGAATTTTTCTCCTTCTCTCCATCCCTCTCCCTCCCTAAGACAGCAAGTAATCTTATATAAGTAAAACATGAACAATTCTTCCAAATGTGTTTCCATATTAGTCATGCTGCACAAGAAAAATCAGATCAAAAAGGAAAAAAAAACACACAAGAAAGAAAAAAACCAAGCAAATTTACAAAGAAATATCATCAAAGGTGAAAATACTATGCCATAAGCCACATTCAGCCTTCACAGTCCTCTCTCTGGATGCAAATGGCACTTTCCATCTCAAGTCTATTAGAATTGTCTTGAACCATCTCATTGTTGAAAAGATCCAAGTCTATAATAGCTGATCATCACATAATCTTGTTATTACCGTATACAATATTCTCTTGGTTTTGCTCATTTCACTTAGCATCAGTTCATTAGACATTTCTTCAAAGACAAAACAAAAAGAAACCTAGGAACCTGAGATCTGTGTGACCATGTACATTTTTCTGGCTTCTTCAATGTTTCATTATCTCTTCTTTCAAATTTCTGAGTTTAGGGGTGAGAGTGCATAGGAGAAGAGATGCTATATACCTGCTACATTCAATAATGAGTCTAAATCTGCTTCTGCTATTTTCTATTCTGTTCCTCATCCCACCTTCCAGAGACAAGCAAACAAGTCTAATCTTATTGGCCTCAAAGACAACATTCAAATGTTTGAAAGCAATAATCACACCTCTCTTAAGGCTTCTTTTCTCTAAACTAAACCTCCCCGTTCCTTCAAGCAGTTTTCCTCTTGAAAGCCTAATCTTAAATTTCTTCACCATCTACAGAAATGCTCTTCTAGAAATGTTCCAGGTTGTCAAAATCCTTCCCAATATATACTGTGCAAAATGAAAAACACCAGTAGGAATGGTTTGTTTCTGGCACAATGAGATAACCTCCCTCTTTGTGGAAAAGATAGCTTCTTTTTTTTTTTTTTTTTTTTTTTGCTGAGGCAATTGGGGTTAAGTGACTTGCCCAAGGTCACACAGCTAGGGAATGCTTAGTGTCAGAGACCAAATTTGAACTCAGGTCTTCCTGACTTCAGGGCTGGTGCTCTATCTACTACGCCACCTCGCTGCCCCTATTGTTTTCTCTAATTACATGTAAAGATATTTTTCACCTTCTTAACCATGATCACATTTATCTTTCTACTTTAGTTGGCTAACAATGAACTTTCATTTTTTAAATTTTCTTTTTTATTAAAGTTTTTATTTTCAAAACATATTAATAGATAATTTTTAACAGTCACCCTTGCAAAACCTTGTGTTCCAAATTTTTCCTTCCCTTCCCCCACTCCCTCCCCTAGATTGCAAGTAATCAAATATGCTAAACATGTACAATTTAACTGTACATATTTCCACAATTATCATGCTGCACAATAAAAATCCAATCAAAAAGGAAAAAAATAAGAAAGAAAACAAAATGCAAGCAAACAACATTTAAAAAGTGAAAATACTATGTTGTGAACCACACTCAGTTCCCACAGTCTTCTCTGGGTGCAGGTGGCTCTCTTTTATTACAAAACCATAGGAACTGTTCTGAATCATCTCACTAATATTGAACTTTCATTAAAATTTCCAGAACTTTCTCACAAAAACTTGCCCAGTGAAATCTCCTCATACTATTTAGAGTGATTTTTTTTAAGCTTAAGTAGCCACCATTTTTTCTTAGTAAATTTCATCTTATATTTGCCTTATCATTATAACCTTTAAGAACTTTTTATATCCCTAGTTTGTCATCCAATGTGTTAGTTATTCTTCTCAAGGTCATGAACACTGCATAGCTCTCAAATCATTTAATATTTCTGTTCAAATTTTAATGATTATCTTTTCATAGAACTTTTAAGATTAATAACAAAGTATTTTATACTTTTGTTATCATATTTCTTCCAAGTTTTAGAAAATAATACATAAAATAGTAATTATTTTGTGGGCTTAACTTACGGTCTGTCATTTTGCTAAAGGTATTTATCATTTTTGTTGTCATTGATTAACTAATTTGGATTTTTTAAGTGAGCCAAATAAAATTTAAAAAATGAATATGTTAAATTCTACTTTGCTTATGTTTATTCCTTAAATTTATTTGTTCTTGTTATTTTCCTAGCTATGATTTCCAAAATCTTTAGTGTCAAATAATAATGGTGATAATGACCAGTACTTTTTCATTATTCTTCGTGGGAATGGCTTCTAATATTTTTCCATTATATATAAACTGGTACTTCATTTTAAATGTATGTTATATTCATATGAAAAAAACATTCTCCCATTTTTATGCTTTTAGTGTTTTATAAAATAAAAATGAGTTTTAATTTTTCTTAAAAGCTTTTTATGTGTAAATTAATATCATCATGATTTTATATTTCCTCTCATTGTTAATGTTTATCTTATCATTCCTCCTAATAACTAATCACTCTCACTGGTATAAATCTTACTTGAAATTTGCTTTGCTATTAGTCATTTAACAGTTTAAATTAATAATTAATTGTGATATTAGCTATTCTTGCCAAATTTGGGAGATAAGTACCATATGTATCCCAGAAACAAATAGGGAGAATAATACATTTCAAAAAAATTAAACACTTTTTATTATGTAGAAATTACTTATTATTTGAATATTTGATGGTTTGACCTTCTGGTCTTAGTAATTTTTTATATTTCATTTTTAATTGGCTTATTTAAGATCAGTTTTTGAGACTGATGCACAACTTAAAGCTGTGTTAGTATTTAGGTTTTTTTGTAAATAATCATTAACAAATGTAATGTTTTGTAGTGGACTTCCTGCTATCTAGGGGAGGGGAGGGGACGGGGGGGTAAAATTTGTAATGGAAAACTTTGTAAAGATCAATGCTGGGGAACTACCCATACATATGTTATACAAATAAAAAGCTTTAATAAAAAATGATAAAATAATAAAAAAAAAATGTAATGTTTGAAAGTCTTGCCCCTCTGTCTTTATTATCCTACTTTTTCTATTAAGTTTCTTCCACAGAGCCATCAAATCTAGTTTTTTAGCACCATTTTCAATTCCATAATTTTTAATTTGTATTTTGTTTGATTTGTCCTATTTTATTAGACAGGTATTTATGTTAACTATAATCTCTAATCATTTAAAAAATAATTTCAATTGATATTTCTTATTTTATTGATTTTATTTTACTATTATTCATTTACCAATATATTCTTGTCCCAGAGTATCATCGTCACCAATTAATGGCAAATTATAATAATAAACAAAATCTCAATAAAACCAACTAACATTGAAAATTGACACAAAAGCATGACAGAATGTGTAGTTTTCTATATCCATATTCTTTTACCTTTGCAAACAAATGAGATTATTCTTTCTCATACAGCTTTTTTTTGTTATTTAGTTATGGTGATTTATTTTATATCATTTTAAAACAATATTTATTGACAGCTTTCATCTACATGTTTAGAAATATCCACTGCTTCACAGAGTCATCTTATAACAAAGAATAAAAAATTTGAATAACCGAGAGGAAAAATAACGGTTTAGAAAAACTAATCAAAATACCAAAAAAGTATATCATATCATGCCCTTTTTTAGTGTGTTTAATAGGAATGAATGTCATATTTTGCCAGAGGTTTTTCTGTATCCATAAATATAATCATTTGATTTTTGTTGTTTTTATTATTGATATAATCAGTTATGCTGTTTTCCTAATGTTGTTGAACCAGCTCTGCATTCCTGGTATAAATCCTACCTGGGCATAGTGTATAATCAATTAAGTTATTCATTCCTATTATTTTATTTAAAAATTTCATAGTATTTATTTTAAAATGTAATTTTTTAAAAATGATCATTATTCTTTCTCTAGCTTTGCTCTCCCAGGTTTAGTTTTCAAAACCATAAAAGGAATTTGGTAACACTCCTTTACATATATTTTCCAAATAGTTTAGATAGTATTGGGATTACTTGCTCCTTTAATATTTGGTAGAATTCAGTGGTAAATCCATCTGGTTCTGAGGATTTGTTGTCATTGTTATGGAGTTCATTGATGGCTTGTTCAATTTCTTTTTTAAAGAGAAGGTTATTTAAATATTCTATTTCCTATTCTGCTAGTTAAGGTAGTTTATATTTTTGCAAGTATTCATGCATTTTACTTAGATTGTTAGTTTTACTGATATATAACTGGACAAAATAATTCCTAATAATGTTTATTTTCATATTCATTGGTGGTACATATACCCTTTTCATTTTTGATAATAGTAATTTGGTGTGCTTCTTTTAAAAACTAAATTAATGGATGATTAAAAAATAAAACCAACTTTTATTTAGTAGTTCAATTTTTAATTTTTTTAACTTTTAAATTTTGTTTTATTTTATTTTATTTATTTTTGCTGAGGCAATTGGGGCTAAGTGACTTGCTCAGGGTTACACAGCCAGGAAGTGTTAAGTGTCTGAGGTTAGATTTGAACTCAGGTCTTCCTGACTTCACAATTTTTTATTTTCAATTTTATTAATTTCTCCTTGGCTTTTCAGGACTTTCATTTTGATGTGTATTTGGAAATTTTTTTATCTGTTATTTTTCTAAATTTTTTTAGTTGCATGTCCACTTTATTGACCAGTTCTTCTTTCTTTTATTGATATATTCATTTGAGGATGTACATTTTCCCTTAGGTACTGCTTTGGCTGCATATCACAAGTTTTGGAATATTGTTTTATTGTTATCATTCACTTTAATAAATTATTAGTTATTTCTATGATTTGTTCTTTGAACCACTCCTTCGTTAAGAATATTCAGTTAATTAACTTTAACCTGATTCCATAGCCTTAAAATGTTATTTTCAATTTCATTATGGTCTGAAAGAGACTTGTGAGATCTCTAGGTCCTAAAACATGGTAAATTTGTATAAAGCTTCCATGTACAGCTGAGAAAAAGATATACTACTTTCAGTTCTCATTCAGTTTTCTCTAGAGGTCCAGTACACTGAGCTTTGGGAAAGTTCTATACTTTCTTTCTTATTTTTTTAATGGTTAGATTTATCTAGTTCTGAAATGGGAAATATGAGGTATCTTACTAGTAAAGCTTTACTGACTATTTCCTCTTGTGATTCATTTCTTTTCCTTTAAGAATTTGGATACTATGCTATTTGCTCTATATTAGTTTAGTGTTGATATTACTTCAGTGTCTAAAGTCCTTTTTATAGCAAGATATTTCTCTGCCTATCCCTTTTAATTAATTCTATTTTTGCTTTTGCTTTGTCTGAGATCATGATACTATCCGCCTCCCCTTTTATATCAGCTGAAGCATAATAGATTCTGTTCCAACTCCTTATTTTATTTTTGTATGTGTCTCTCTGTTTCAAGTGTGTTTCTTGTAAACAACATATTTTTGGATTCTGGTTTTTAATCTAATCTTGTACATGCTTCTGCTTTGTTTTTTGGGGAAGGGGTGTGAGTTTATCCCATTTGCATTCACAGTTACGACTGATAACTGTTCATTCCCCCATCTCTTCCCTTCCTCTGTCTGTCTCTTTCTCTCTGTCTGTCTCTATCTATATCTCTTTCTCTCACTCTCCTTTGAAACTATCCATTCTTAAAAAGGTTGCTTTCTTTTATCCCTTCTATCACCACCCCATACCACATTTCTTTTATATCCTTTTCCTCCTACTTTCCTGTTGGTTTGTTATTCTTCCTTGTTTCATACATACATACATAAATATACATGCACATATATAGTCTATATACTTATATATGTGTATATATGTATACATGTGTGTGTATATATACATACATATATATATATATATATATATATATTTATTCCAGTGACATCATGGGTAATGTCTTGACTTGTTTATGAATTGTATTTAAGTGAGAAAGAGTTGCTCAAAGTCATCAATCTCATTCTCTCTTCCAGAGTCATCAAAGATCAGTGGCAACACTGAAATGATCAGGGATGGCTTGGGATGTAGTAAGTGCTGTGGGCGTATTTGATGTTTGACCAAGGTCTAAGCATTTCATAGTTCTTGCTTCAGCAGCCTTTGTGGCTTTTGAAACAAATTGTTCTGGTTCACTCATTCTGTCAGGAGAAATCTTCACATACTTGGAATAGATATCTATCTAATTTACTGACAGGTTTGAGGTCTGTCAGTTATCCTCAACTTGGTTTAGCCCATCTACTGAGATGGTTTTAGAGGGTATGGTCACTGTGCATGTTGCAGCTTTTTGCACCTATAGGTGAGAATACGGAAGAGTTGGATGGTAGGTGAATATCACAGGTATGGGAGTATCCCTGAAAAGGACTCAGTAAGCTCTCACCCCAGAAGTGCTAGTTTTCCCTGAACACTTATTATTGATTGATATACATACATAAATACATACCTACATACATACACATGCACACACACACACATATATATATATACAGTCTATATACCTTTATATGTGTATACATGTATACATGTGTGTATATATAAATATTATACAAAATATGAAAAAATACAAATAATATAAAATATACAAATATATTATATATACAATATATAATATAGTAAAAATATAAACATACAAGATATACATATACCTATTATATATACACAAATATATATGTGTGTATATATATGTATATATATGTTCCTCTTTGAATTAATATAGATGTGAGTTTAAAGTGTTTGCTTGCTCACCATTTACCCCTTCACTGTAAAAGCTCTTCTTCTTAAATTTCTTTTATGAGATCTAATTTCCCCTATTTTACTTTCCCATTCCTCTTCCCCCGGGATTTCTTTCTTTCTGTTCATTTTTTCACATTATCCCAACATGAATCACTCACTCACAAAACTTCTTTTTATATAGAATTCTTCTAACTTCTCTAACAATGATAAAATTCTCAGAAGTCATATGTGTCATTTTCCTATATGCTAAACACTTTAACCTAATTGAATCACTTATTTGTTCTCTTTCAGTTTTGTCTTTTTGTGGTTCTCTTAAGTCTTTTATTTGAAAGTAAAATTTTCTATCAGGTATTTTTTTTTTCAGGAATGCTTGAAAAATGTTCATTTTTTTCTTGAAAGAGTGTACTCAGTTTTGTTAGGTAGGTTATTCTTGATTGTAAATTCCAGTTTTTTTTTCCTTCTGTATTTTAAGCCTCCTGCTCCTTAAATATGGTAATTGGTAAATTGTGTGTGATCTGACTATAGCTCCATGATGTTTGAATGATTTCTTTCTGACTGTTTGAATTATTTCCTTTTTGGGTTCAGAGCTCTGGAACTTGGCTATAATATTCTGATTTTTTTAAATTTTGTATTTATAGTAGCTCTCTTTTCAGGACAAAAAAAGGGAAATTGGGGTGATGCCCAACAATTGTGGAATGTCGGAATAAATTGTGGTATGGGATTATGATAGAATATTATTGTTCTATGGGAAATGATGAACAGGATACTCTCAGAAAAATATCTGGAAAGTCCTTCATGAACTCAAGCAAGGTAAAATGTACTGTATACAAAGTAATAACAATATTCTGGGATGATCAGCTATAAATGATTTTTGCTATTCTTAGCAGTTCAGTGATCCACTGATTTATAACTACTTTGAAGGACTTATGATGAAAAATCCTATCCATACCCAGAGCAGGAATTGATTATGTCTGAATACAGATTGAAGCATTGTCTCTGTCTCTGATTGTCCGCCTCTCTCTCTGTCTGTCTCTCTGTCTCTGTCTCTCTGTCTCTCTCTGTCTCTCTGTCTCTCTGTCTCTGTCTCTGTCTCTGTCTCTCTCTCTCTCTGTCTCTCTCTGTCTCTGTCTCTCTCTCTCTCTCTTTCTCTCTCTCGTTGGAGTCCAGCTCCAGTGAATCTCTAGAGTGTGAAAGAATATTTACGACCAGGCAGAAGTTATGTTTTGCAATCTCCATTTATTAATCTGAATGCCAGTGTTTATATACCTTTTAGGCTAGTGTAACATATTACAAGCTACTTTCAGATGACATCATATACCTTTCAGGGTTAATGCACAATCCATACTTTGACATTTCAGTATCCACTTTAACTATCAATACCAAGGTACTTATCAACACAGAATTGTAAATAGCATAGTTGTAATGCTCATCAATACCAACAGAACAGTTGTGATTTTATAAATACCAAAGTACTTGTCAAAACAGAGTAGTAAAAATAACACAAATTATCTTACTAATATATTTACCTCAAATATGTATTTAATTCATTGTTAAGGGGGTAAATAGTATAGTTAAAATGCCTTGTTCCTGTGGCATGCATTCTCCATCGAGATTATCCTAAATTTATCAGGTATGTCTTTACAATTTATTGCTAGGGAGATGGTAAGCCAATATTTTGAATGGCTAGCCTTATCAGAGAGCAGGTCTCAATTAATACCTGAACCAAATTCTTGCTATTCTTGGACTTACTCAATACTAGTCCTCTACTCTCTCTCTCTCTCTCTCTCTCTCTCTCTCTCTCTCTCTCT
>JAJPUD010005519.1:122625-136294 GCA_023553655.1 Myrmecobius fasciatus | reverse complement strand
CTCTCTCTCTCTCTCTCTCTCTCTCTCTCTCTCTCTCTCTCTTAATTTTTCTTGAGAGTTTTTTTAAGGGTGGGAGATCTAGGTTTACTTTCACAACGTGACTTTTATAGAAATATTTTGCATAACTTCACATGTGATTTCTTAATGGGAGCTGGGGATGGGGATAAGGAAGAGAATCTGGCACTTAAAAGTTTAAAAAAATATATAAAAATTATTTTAAATGTAATCAGGAAAAATATTAAATATACATTTTTAAAAGAATTTTAATTTTTAACCTCAAATAGCTATTGGTGGAAATTTCAATTTCTTTTTCAATTTTCTAATTCTAGGATGGTGTGATGATTTTCCTTAATAACTTCTTGAAATATGGTGTCTAGGCTCTTTTATAATGGTTTTCAGATATTAAAATAATTCTTAAAATTTTTCTTCTCAATATGTTTTCAAGTCAGATGTTTGTTTTTTCTGAAATGCTTCATATTTTCCTTCTTTTTTCCCCATTTTTAAACTTTGTTTTATTTATTTTTTATGTCTCATTGAGTCAGTAGCTTTGTTACCCAATTAAGAAATCATTTTCTTTTGCAGATATTCTTGTTAGACTTGGTTCAATTCACATGCTTTGCTTTGAATCTTTGTTTGTAGTCATTTTGACTTTATTAGTTTATTCGGAGTTTGTGTCAGTCAGGTTCTTTTAGTTTGCTCATTTTTGACAATTTTGGAGCTATATGTTAAATTTGGGCTCTGTTGTAATGTGGAAATAGAGGGGCACTGCTTCAAACTTCAAACTTCAAACTTTTTTTACATTTCTGTTTTCAGAGTTAATTTGGGGAGTTTAAATTTTTTTAGTGCCTTCAAAGTAGTGTGACACTGCTCTCCTGATCTTTGTTTACTTGATCTTTGTTACTGTTTTGCATGATTCCTGTTACCAGACCAGAAATAATACTATTCCTCAGGCCTTCTGATCTCTCTTGACTGAAAATGCTCTCTGCCCTTGAATTATGATCTGGAAGTGGTTATAGGCTAAGAGTTTGTCAAATGGCATCTGGTGTTGCATTCAGGCATAGGAATAAGGGTTCTCTGTATTCTTTCTGAGAAGTTGCCAGGTCTCATTGTCTCTGGCTTAAGAGTTCCCCAAACTGTGACTGTTTCTGTTGCCATCACTTAGTTTCACTACACCATCTTAGCTCTGCCCCTAAAAGACCTGACAGCGCATCATGTTTAAAAATCTTTCTATGACCTCTCCAACATTAGCTATTTCCAAATTTTATCCTCTTTGACAATTTACTCTGTGTGAAGTAAAACTTCAGAGTTATTTTAATTAAATTTCTTTTATTATTACTTAGAATATTTTTAATATGATCATTAAAACCTTGAAATTCCTTTGAAAACTATTTGTGGAGACAGGTAGGTGGTGCAGTGGATACAGCTCCAGCCTCAGGGAGGATCTGAGTTCAAATTTGGTCTCAGACATTTAACACTTCCTAGCTGTGTGACCCTGGGCAAGTCATTAATCCCAATTGCCTCAGCAAAAAAACCCAAAAAACAAAACAAAACAAAAAAACTGTTTATGGCTATCCTTTCCCCAACAATTCTTACAAAGTTGAAAGTTCTTCCTCCAGTAATTTATGCTTTCAAATTTATTGAATATTGGATTAGAATTTAAATATTTCTAATCTTCCCTTGTTTATTCTATTACATGAATCTACCTTTATATTTTTAAATAGTATCAAATAGCTTTAATGGTATTTCTTTATTTTGAAGACTACATGTGCTCTTGCCATTAATCCCTACTTCTTTTTCATTTTTTTCTCATAATATTCTAGTTCTTTTTTCCTTCAAAATAATTTTATTATTCTTTTGCCTATTTCAGTAGATTGTAATGATACCAAATGTTTAAATTAGTTTAATAATCTACATAATGTCATTATAGTTCAGCCCTGAGCATTCAATATTCTAGTAGTTATTTCAGTTATTCTTTATGTATTTAAGAAGTATTTTGTTACTGCATCTATCTTAAGGGTGATTTGGATAGATAGATAGAAGGATAGAAAGAAAGGTGGATAGAGAGATAGAGAGATGGAGAGAGAGAGAGAGAGAGAGAGAGAGAGAGATTATTTTGAATGGGGTTTCTTTTTCATTTATTTCTTAATAGATTTAGTGATCAATATATAGGAATGATGATGTTTGGTATGTTTGTTCCATATATTAACATGTTAAAAAAGTTGTTATCTCAGTTTAATTACTGGTTCTCTAAGTAAACCATTGTGTCTTGAGCAAATAAGGATAATTTGCTCTCCTTTTTCTTTATCTGTATATTTTCAATTTATTTCTCTTCTCATTTTTTCTATTTCTAGAATTTCTAGAACCATGCCAAATAACAATGAGAAAAGGGACATCCTTACTTTATTAATGAATTTATTGAGAAAGTTTTTTAGTATTTCTCCATTGTATATAATGCTATTTTTTACTTTTATTTAATATCTTTTAAATGATGATAATAGTCTTTATGTTACATTTTAAGACTGCAAAACATTTAATATATATTATCTGATTTGATCCATACAATCCTGGGAAGTAGGTGCTGGGAGAAAGGTACTATTATAATAAATGTTTTTCAGATATGTTAAATGACTTGCCAAATGATAGAGATTGAACTTCTTTTGGGTGTAGGGAATAGAATATATTATTCTATTGAACTTTTTTGTGATTTTTTGTAGATACAGAATACTTTTGAACTTACTTTCCTTTTGAATTTGAATTTACTTTCTCTTTATCATATAAAAATTTTTTATCATATAAATAATAATAAATATTTTGAGGTTTGCAAAGAAAATTTTCAAAGATTGAGATAATCAATAATAATAATCAAATGAGATATTTGATCCTTACAACCCTCTGAGATAGGTGCTATTGTTTTGAAATCCTTTGCTTTTTTGGGGGAAAAACTTTTCACAATTATGGAATAATTTTGTGTTATTTGAATTTCCTTTCTTTCACATTTGAAATTGTTCAATTTAACCATCATGTGCTTTGAAATTGAAGTGAGTTTTATTTTTTTCTTGGAAGCAATCTATATAATCTCTTTATTGATGTTACAAGTAATAAGAAATTCTGAGGAATTTTCTTGAATTATTTACTGAATTCTGGCATTCAGGGTATTTCTTTTTATTATATTCTCCTGAGAAAATTATAATTTAAGTTATTCCTGAATACCTTGTTTTCAAAGTGAGTTGATGTGATTTCCATAGCATTTGTGTTTTCTTTTAATGTTTTTTTTTAATTTTTCTGGCAGGTTATCTCCCAATTCAGTATTTTTATTCCATTCCTTTTGCTCTCTCTTTCACTTTCTAAGGATCATTTTTTATTCTGAATTCAATTTTTTCTAATATGTCAATAGAATTTTAAAATTCTGCTCTGGAGGCTCTAGGTCATAACCTACATTAATTCCTAAAAAATTACTTCTTTTATGGATTTAATTTTATTTTAAAAATTATTTTTGTATTTTCTCTTCCACATCCTATTGGGAATACTTTGGGAGTTTGCATTTCTCCAGGCATTGGTTCATTTTTCTTTTTATTATATTTGTTAAGAAAAGTTCACATCATCTTTGATAGCTTGATAACTCCTATTTTATCATCTTCTCTGTTGATTTAACTTCTTGTGTTCTGGGTCTTTTTTTAGGTTTTTTCTTCTGAAATATTTTGTATTCCAATTTTTTGTATCCTGTAAACACTTAACTTTTTGATCACCCCTTTGTTGATGGGAGTATATCCACAAAGCTGGATTGAAAGGCTTCCTTGTTTCTTGCCTGAGAAGACAAAAATGACCTTTGGTAATCTTCAATTCCCTCTCTTTCAGGCTTGACATCTCTGACCATTCTCTCTGATTGCTAATTTGGTTATTCTTGGTTTTTCCTAGCTAGTCTAAATGAGTGCCTTCCACATTCTATGGGATAATGTTTAAAGAAGAAAGGTGTTTCAGGAAAATCCTACATAGTTTTGGGGACTTTCCCAGTCCATACTTTTCTCTAGTCAAAAGGCAATGTTCATATCAAATCATCAGGTATTTCACTCTGGAAGGAAAACTCATGAATGTAATAAGTGTGGGAAGGATTTTTCCTGGACTAATATTTTGCTCATCATCTGGTAATTCACTTTAGAGGGAAACTTTATGAAGGTATTGAATGTGGGAATGCTTTCTATCTAGGCACAATTTTTGCTGTCTATAAGAAAAATCCATAATGAAGAATAACCTTATTAATATATTAAATAAGAAATGGCCTTCAACTGGAATAGTGACCTTTCTTAATATCATATTGGGAGAATATGTAATTAACTACACAAATTTAATGAATCTGGAAAGGATTTCAGCAAGAGATAGAATATTTGATTCAAAATTAGTAATGCAAATTAAAATAAAGCCTTGTAGTTGAAGGAACTTTCTAATTTTTTTACTGTGTTTTTTTCAAACCAGTTTCTTTATCCTCAAATCCCTGACCATTTCCCTCCCTTATTAACCATATTTGCAACTGCTGATTTTGCCGTGTTATTCTCAGGAAACTAAGGGTTTCTTTGATAGGTCCTTAATTCCACCTCTCACAAATTCTCAGAATCATTAAGCACTTTGTCCTATTCATAGAAGAAAAGATATTCCTGTTTCTTGCTAAGTCTAATTATTTTTTTCTGCTTCTTAGATTCTATTCCCACTTCATTACTCCAGCAATCATTCTTTTACCTGACTCATCTCTGTAGGGCTTTACTTACCATGTCATAGAAACCTCTTTGTGCTGAAAACTCATTCCACCTCCGGACTATTTCTTGCACTAGAAGTACTCTTTGTTAGACCTCACCTTTTGGTTGACTGACTCCTCTCCATATTTCCAAACTGAAGAAAAAGAATGGGGCAAAAATGCCTTAATTCCACTCAAGATTGTAATGCTGAATCATATCCACAACACTTTCTCTTTCATGTCCTCTTGCTGTCTTCCCTCATGAAATGGAAACTTTTTCAAGACAGGGGCTGGTACATAGTAAGTGCATAATAAATGGCCTAATTTTAGTTCTTCCCCTCATTCTTCACTTAGGCACGTATGACTGGTGGAATCTATTTCTGCTGTTCTTTGGACAGGGGATGGGCTTTTATGGGGAGGGGAGTAGGAGAGAAAGGGGCAGCTAGGTGGCATAGTAGATAGAGTACAGGCCTAAAGTTAATAAAACTCATCTTTTTTAGGTCAAATCTGACTTCCAAAATTTATTATCCATGTGATCTTGGGCAAATCATTTAACCTTGTTCGCTTCAGTTTCCTCATCGGTAAAATGAACTGGAGAAGGGAACGGTAAATTCCCAAATGGGGTTATGAAAAGTCAGACACGATTGAAACGATCGAATAACATCTAGAAGAGTTTCTGCCAATGATAGATAGATAACAGGATGGTGGAAGGGGAAATTTCTTTGTAAGGTTCCACAGAAGTCTCATTTCTCCTCAGGATTAAGGATAAAAAGTGATGGCACAGAAGGAAAAGTGCTAATATATTGACACTAGAAAAAAGCTGTGGTAAAATATTTTTAGCTCTATCCTCTTATTTTACAAAGTAAATGAGTTCCATAGGGAGAAACATATTTGTCTATGGTCACACAATTAGTCAGTGCTGGAGCTGAAAACTAGAACGCAGATCTACTGATTTCCAGTGCAATGTTTGAGTCTCGACGGGTCATAAGCTTTTTTTTTGGATAGTTACTGCTTCTTTCTCCCCTTCTCTCCCCCCCCCTAATTAATAGGCAAAGGAGTGCAGCTATTCAAATGACTGAGTTTTATTAACTTCAGAACCTTCTTAGCGTTGGAAAAAAGACCCCGGACTGAATTTCAAAGTCTGTGATGCTTTACTGGAAAAGTGAAAGAGATTGACAGACTCAGCGGGCACACCCTGCTTAGAGGGAATGCCCAGTTACAGAGGCCAGAGGAAGCTTTTCTACATTAGTCCCCGCCCACTTAGGCTTTAATTGGCTAGAGGAACAGTTTCTGGGACGGCCTTAGCATGCCCCAGGGATGCCCTTTTCCACAACCCATGGTGTGTAGATTTGTCTTATTGATCCCCCGGGTTGGAAAAGATACTATTCGGGAGCCTCATTAAGAAGTACTATAAAGAAAATCTTTCTCCCTGTCATTGACACCAGCTGATGTAAGCTTATCAGAATTCTGCAGCCAAGTCACTTTCTCCTTCTGAAAACTCATTGGTCAGAGATACTTATTATTTTATATTACCTTGAAACTTACAACATTCTGTGGAAACTTAGCTTTTCAATATTTCTCATTGTGTGCGCAAGGTTTCTGAGGAATTGAATTTTAACGGTTCTGTGGAAACTTAACCCTAGTTTGTTTTATTTATGAACAAATCTATCTTTTTCTCTTTCTGCTATGTCAGCTACTATAAACTCAAAAATGTGAAACCCCCTTCCACACTCAAAGAGAAATATCACTACTCCATACAATAGCATCCCTTAGCACAGCTATGTAACATTTTAGTTCACTTCAGCCAATCATGCTCTACTTCACAACCAGCCCCTGGAGTGAGGGGAGAAGGTAGAACACCATCTACTAACTGAGATCAAACTAAAAAAGGAAAAAAAGAATGGGTAGAAGGGAAGAACTGGAAGGTTCTGGGGGTTTATGTGTCAAGAAAAAGGATAAGGACAAAGTATAAATAGAAAGAGAAAGAGGCAGATAATATTTAAGTTGGAAGGAATTTTAATAATTATTTGTTGGAAGGAATTTTAATAATTATTTGTTCCAATTTTACAGAAGAAAATTAGTCCTACAGCAATGTCTGCTCTGTGAAGCTCAGTTGCTCATGCTGTGACATCAGATATCAAAGAGAATGATATCAGATCAGGATCAGGATCAAGATTAGTTTCAGGTTCACAATTAAGATCAGCCTAATCCTTAGACTCAGGATCAAGGTTGGCCTCCTATAAAGCCTCAACCTTTGACTCAGCTTCAGGATCGGCCTTTGGAGTGCATTTTGTTGCCAAGATCCTCTCCTTTTCCAACAACCAATGGAGTTGCTTCCGTGTCAAAACCAATAAGGCTGTATCCACACTAAATAGAATTCCTGTCATCATTGGGATAAGGATTTGGATGTAGTTGAGAGTACCTAGAAGAAGATTTGAGACAGACAAATGAAGCAGGTTCCAATCTGAAAATCAAAATTCAGAAATGATAATTGAATGCGACTCAAAACTTTGTCCCTCACTTTTAGTTCTATATGGTCTTAAGATGAGTAAGAGGAATGAATAGCTGCAGGGAGGCATTTAGGATGGTTGGGAGATAGTAAAGATTTTCTTCCTATAAAGCTCCTCCTCTCCATAAACTAAAAATTTTTGAACCAAAAATTATGAACAGGTCTGACAATCAATTAATTAACAAAAAATTATTAAGGCCTGCTATATGCTAGGCACTGTCCTAGACCCTGGTAATGAAAAAACTGAAGTGAATCAGTCCCTTTTGAGGAACTTACCCTCTATCAGGAGAGATGGTACTAACATTTATGGAGATCAGGAAAAAAAAACATGCAAAAGATGATGTTCAACTACAATTTTGAAGTAGACTAAAGACATAGGAAAAAGCTGATATAAAGGCATGGAGAGGAAGAGTTAAAAAAAAAAAAAAGGCAAGTTGATTTGACTGAAGGAAGCCCAAAGTGAAGTAATGTAGAAAAAAAAAAAGTGGTAGCAAAGTTATAAATGGCACTTAATGACAAAAAAGGAGTCAATACTGGATCCTAGAGATAATAGCTGCCAGAGTTTATTAAGTAAATGGGTGATATGGGCAGACTTGTGTTTAGGAGTCATTCTAGAAGTCATGGTGGGTAGGGGTGGGGATAAAGTCAGTGTAGGAATAATGGCCTCAGAAAGCTCAGAAATCTTTGAAAGTTATGATAAGAATGAAAAACAATTTTAAGTTTAGGAAAAGTAAATCATGGGGGAAGATGGACTAAGAGATTATATTTTTAGAGAGGAATTTCAGAATTCTTGATCATGGCTGTAGAACTTATATGGGTGATGGCAAGATCAAAGATGTGACCATTCCTGAATGGGGGTGATATGGACTAAAGGAATAGAACATGAAAATTGTAGACAAAAGAATTTTTTAAGTGGCATTAAAAGTATATATTCTTTTTTTTTTTGAAATTGAGACTGTCCCACATAATCTAGGCTACATGGCTTCCAAACTGATTACAGCTAATTTAAAAAGTTTTTACACTATTCAGAAGCAAAATATTTCCCTCTAGGACTAGAAGATCTAAAAAAGAAATGGGCAGAGTAAATGGGATAGAACAACTTAAAATAAAAGGCAGAGCAAGGCATTTAATGTTAGCTACTAATTGTTCTATTAGTTAATTAATCAACAAATAACAACCAAATATTTATTGGGTACACTCTATTTTAAAATAGGAAGGTTGACATAGGTGACCAGTAAGTCAGTTTCTAGTTCTAACATTATGTGTCAGAGTTTGTGTATCAGACACTAACTAGTCTCAATAAACCTTGAAATTGTTGTGAATAATGTCCACAAAACAGAACAGAGCAGTTTCCAAGATGTTAGGTGGAATTTCCAGAGACTATTTTAGTTTCCTCAGAAAATGTAGCAAGGATAAATTTCCCCATGGGTCGTGGAATGAACACTAATTGCCTTCTGGAAAAGCCTAGTCTATTTCCTTTCCATCCTCTGTCTCCAATGATACCCCAAACATTTGGCTTCCAATGTCAACTCAGACCTTCTACTTCCTGAAGTCTTCCCAGTCCTAGGGTCTTATTTTTCTGGACTCTAATGATAAAGGGTTCTTTACCTTGATGTTACCTCACCTTTGAAATCAATATATAGAGGTTTTGAGGTATAGGGTATTCTCCATAGGATGCCAGTGCAGTGGTAGACGCCTCTGGTGTTGATTGTGGCATAAGGAATATAGAAGTTATGGTTCTCATACCAGTATTTGAGAGATTTGTTATTATGGTAGAAAGTCACCTTGTAGACATCTCGGCTCTTCCAACCATGGCAACTCAAAATTAGAGGTTCTCCTTCTTCTAGAACCAAAAGTGAAGCTTGGAGGAGCAGCCAGTCTGAAAGTAAAATAGAAAACTTTCAGAGATTTTTCTGTAGTTTTGACAGTTCCTTCCTCTGTGGAGTATTGGAAGGATGGAGAGGTAGAGAGAAATGGGGGATGGAATAGAATCTTTAATTTTTTCCAGACATTTATCTAGATCATGGATTCTTAACTTCTTTAATGTCATGGTTCTTTTTTGCAGTCTGGTGAATCTTAGAGACCTCTCCTATCAACCCCTTCTTAAAAGAACTTTAAAATACTATTTAAAAAACCTCCTTCAATATATGGGTTCTTCAGCCTGGGTCAGAACTGATATCTTGAGCCCCTTTTAACTATTTCTTCCCCAACCAAACACATTATTTAGGCACACCAAGCCCTCATCAGGAGTCTTAACTTGTGGGAGTCTATTTTATCCTCTTCTATTCATCTGTGAAATTATCACAGTTCCTCTTTTACTTCACCTTTTCTATAGCCCATTTAAATCATTGGGTCATCATTAGGCAATCATCCACACTGAGACTCACTTTGTCACTACCAATGCATGTTCTACTTCCAGTCCAAATCCCACAGAGCATTTACTTTTTGGGTGCTAGAATTCCTGTTTACTCAGAAGCCATAGTTACTAAAGACCCAGAAAATAAAGTTCTCATACCAAAATTAAATTCTTGGCACTGTGAAATGGATATGATTTTCAATAAAAATGACAGAGAATATGAATTACTATTTGTTTTGCCACTGCATCTTATATAGCATGGGATCTTTCCATATGATTTGCTGCTTAAACTTCTGTTTCTTATCATTTCCATTAGAATGTGATATTGGTGATATTAAAATAATTTTTTTTGCACAAGCAAAACCACTGCAACCAATATGAAAAGGAAAGTAGAGAGCTGGAAAATAATCTTTATACTAAATATCTCTAATTAAGGTCTCATTTCTCAAAACATATAAAGAACTGAATCAAATTTATAACAATACAAACCATTCAGAAACAATGAACAACTTTAACAAAGTTGCAGGATACAAAATAAACCCACATAAATCATCAGCATTTCTATTTATTACCAACAAAGTCCAGCAGCAAGAGATATAAAGAGAAATTCCATTTAAAATAACTGTAGATAGAGGGGGAGCCAAAGATGGCGGAGTGAAAACATGACTCTCTGTGTCTTCCTCTGACCTTCTCTCGAATCAACAATAAAATAAGCCTCTGAACTGATCTTTAAGTCAATGAATCCAGAAATATTTGGACTATGAAACACTGCTTGCAGTTACCTCTGAAGAACAGGTCTGTTTCAGTCAAGCAGCAGGGTAAGCAGTTTGCTCCGTGCAACTCCGGAACCGAGGGCAGAGAATTGGGTGGGACTCAGCTCAGTGTAGCAGAAACTCCAAACACCCGGGGAGTGTATCTGAGGCACTCCGGACATTCTGCCCTGATTGGGGGCAGGTGTTCTGGCAGATTTGCCTTTTATAAGGAGTAAATTGGGCAAAGTCCTAGCCCCACCAGCCCAGCACTGGAAGTTAATTAGCAGAATTGCCCCAGGGTAAACTACTGCTGCCACAGCTTCTCTAACCTTAAACAGACTCCTAAGCTTTCTAAAAAAAAAAAAAAAAAAAAAAGAGTAAGAAGCAGAAGAGAGCTCTCTCACCATAGACAGCTTTTATCAAGAGAAAGAAGGGCAGACCACAGATCCTGAGGTTCCTATAGGCAAAGCAACTCCAGAGGAAGACATCAAGGGAGATATAACCTGGTCCCCTTTTCAAAAGGCCTTCCTGGAAGATTGCATAAAGAATCTCAAAAGAGAGCTGGATGATAATGGGAAAATAAACTGAGATCAGTGTGAGAAGGATATAATACCCTGCAAGAAGGATATAATGCTCTGCAAAAGGGATATAAAAAAGACACCAATTTATTGAAAAACAAAATTGGTGAAGTGGAAAAAGTATGCAATGAACAAATTGGACAGTTACAAAAGGAGCTAAAAAAGGTAACTGAAGAAAACAATACTTTAAAAATAAGAACTGAACAAATGCAAGTGAATGACTCAATAAGACTTCAAGAATCAGTCAAGCAAAAACAAAAAAATGAAAAAAAAATAACTGTAGGTAATATAAAATATTTGGAAGTTTACCTGCCAAGACAAAGCCAGGAACTATATGAACACAATTACAAAACATTATTCACACAAATAAAATTAGATATAAATAATTGGAAGAATATTAAGTTCTCATGGATAGGCCTAGCTAATATAATAAAAATGGTAATTCTACCTAAATTAATCTATAAATTCAGTGGCCCAACAAAGTGCCAAGAAATTACTTTATAGACCTAGAAAAAAATAATAACAAAATTCATCTGGAAGAACAAAAGGTCAAGAATTTCAAGGGAACTAATGAAAAAAATGCAAATGAAGGTGGTGTAGCTATACCAGACTTAAAACTATATTATAAAGCAGCAGTTATCAAGACCATTTGGTACTGGCTAAGAAAGAAATAGAGTAGTTGGTCAATGGGATAGATTAGGTTCACAAGACACAATAGTCAATGACTATAGTAATCTAGTGTTTTATAAATTCAAGGACTACAGTTTCTGGGATAAGAACTCACTATTTGACAAAAAAAATTGGAAAAATTGAAAAACTGTGGCAGAAACTAAGAACTGACTAGCACCTAATGCTCTATATCAAGATGTGGTCAAAATGGGTTCATGATATAGACATGAAAGATGATCCTATAAGCAAATTAGGAAAACAAGGGCTAGTCTGTCTCTCAGATCTGTGGTAAAGGAAGGAATTTATGGCCAAAGAACTGGAGAATATTGTGAAATGCAAAATGGATGATCTTGATTATATTAAATTGAAAAGTTTTAGTACAAACAAAACCAATGCAGCCAAGACTATAAGAAAAGCAAAAAACTGGAAAAAAGTGCATCCAAAAATTCTGATAAAGGCTTCATTTCTAAAATATGTAGAGAATTGACTCAAATTTATAAGAACACAAGCCATTTTCCAATTGATAAATGCTCAAAAGATATGATAATTTTCAGATGAAGAAATTGAAGCCATTTCTAGTCATATGAATAACTCTTCTAAATCACTATTGATCAGAGAAATGTAAATTAAGACAATTCTGAGGTAGCATTACATATCCCTCATATTGACTAATGCAGGGATTTGGGGAAACTAGGACACTAATACATTATTGGTGGAGTTGTGAACTGATCCAACCATTCTGAAGAGCAATTTGGCACTATGCTCAAAGGGCTATAAGTGTATACCCTTTGACCCAGGAGTGTTTCTCCTGGATCTGTATCCCAAAGATAACATAAAAAAGGGGAAAAGACCCACATAAGCAAAAATGTTGGTAATAGCCATTTTTGTGGTGAACAGGAACTGGAAACTGAATGGACTGGGGAATGGATGAATAAGTTATGGTATATGAATGTAATGGAATATTATTGTTCTCTAAGAAATGATCAGCAGGATGATTTCAGAAAGGACTGGAGAGATGTTTATGAAATAATGTTAAGTGAAGTGAGTAGAACCAAGAGAACACTAGACAATAACAACAACAAAATTATGTGATGATCAACTCTGATGGACTTGACTCTTTTCAAAAAATTAAATGATTCAGGCCAATTCCAAATAGGCTTGTGATACAGAGCCATCTGCATATAGAAGGAGAATTATGGGAACTGAATGTGGATCACAACATAGTATTTTGACCTATTTTTTTTTGTTTGCTTTTTTCTCTCTCTCATATTTTTCCCCTTTTGATGTGATTTTTCTTGTGCAACATAATAAATGTGGAAATATATTTAGAAAAATTGCATATATATTTAATATCTATTGGATAATTGCTGTCTAGGGGAGGGAAGGAAGAGAAAAAATTTGTAATACAAAATTCCACAAGAGTGAATGTTGAAAACTATTTTTGCATGTATTTTGAAAATAAAGTTATTAAAAACTAAACAGTGAATATAAGCCATTCTCCAATTGATAAATGGCAAAGGGACATAAGCATGAAGTTTTTAGATGAAAGATGTGAAAACTATCTATAGTTATATGAAGAAATGCTCTAAATTAGTATTGATTACAGAAATGCAAATTAAAACAACTCTGAGGTACTACTTCATACCTATCAGATTGGTTAATATGACAGTAAAAGAAAATGACAAATGTTGGAGAATATTTGGGAAAATTGTATGCTAATAAACTATTGGTAGAGTTTTAAACTGATCCAACAATTCTGAAGAGAAATTTGGAACTATGCCTAAGGGCACTCAAATTACCCATACACTTTGATCCAGTAATACCACTACTAAGTCCATATCCCAAAGAAAACACAAAAAGAGGAAAAGGACCTATATGAACAAAAATGTTTATAGCAGCTCTTTTTGTGGTAGCAAAGAATCGGAAACTGAGGGAATGCCCATCAATTGGAGAATGGCTGAACAAGTTGTATGTATGAATACTATTTTGCTATTAGAAATCACAAGCAGACAAGTTTTAGAAAAAAAGTGAAAAGGCTTCCATGAAGAAGAGGAAAAGGAGGTAAAATAAGGGAAATTA
>JAJPUD010005519.1:94808-117625 GCA_023553655.1 Myrmecobius fasciatus | reverse complement strand
GGTCACATGAAAAGGTGCTCCAAGTCACTATTGATCAGAGAAATGCAAATTAAGACAACTCTGAGATACCACTACACACCTGTCAGATTGGCTAAAATGACAGGAAATGATAATGATAGCTGTTGGAGGGGATGTGGGAAAACTGGGACACTGATACATTGTTGGTGGAACTGTGAACGGATCCAACCGTTCTGGAGAGCAATTTGGAGCTATGCTCAAAGAGTTATCAAACAGTGCATACCCTTTGACCCAGCAGTGTTTCTACTGGGCCTATATCCCAAAGAGATTTTTAAGGAGGGAAAGGGACCCACATGTGCAAAAATGTTTGTGGCAGCCCTTTTTGTAGTGGCAAGAAACTGGAAATTGAAAAGATGCCCATCAATTGGAGAATGGCTGAATAAATTATGGTATATGAATGTTATGGAATACTATTGTTCTGTAAGAAATGACCAACAGGAGGATTTCAGAGAGGATTGGAGAGACTTGCATGAACTGATGCTGAGTGAAATCAGCAGAACCAGGAGAACATTATACACAGCAACAAGACTATACGATGATCAATTTTGATGGACATGGCTCTCGTCAACAATGATGTGATTCAAACCAGTTGTGCTGCGATGAAGATAGTCATATACATCCAGAGAGAGGGCTGTGGGAACTGAGAGTGAACCACAACACAGCATTTTAACGCTTTCTGTGAATATTTCCATGCATTCTGTTTTCCTTCTTAGATTGTTTTTTTTTCTTCTTCTCTTTCTAGATCTGATGTTTCTTGTCCAGTAAGATAACTGTATAGATATGTATACATGTATTGTATGTGTCATATAATTTATCCTATCCAGCATGTATTAGATTACTTGTCATCTAGGGGTGGGGGGCGGGGGGAGGGAAAGGAAAAGCTTTGGAAAAAAAAAGTTTTTTTTTGCAAAGGTCAATATTGAAAAGTCACTCATATGTTTTGCAAATAAAAAGCTTTATTAAAAAAAAAAAAAGAAAAAGAAAAGGCTTCCATGGACTGATGCAAAATGAAGTAAGCAAAACCAATAGAATGTTGTTCATGGTATCAACAATATTATATGATGATGAAATATGAACAACTTAGCTCTTCTCAACAATATAATGATCCAAAACAATTCCAAAGGACTCATGATGGGAAATGCTATTCATATAGCAGGAAAGAATTGTGGAGTCTGAATGCAGATCAAAGCATGCTTTTTTCACTTGTTTTTGGTACTTTTCTTTTGCCTGTTTCTTCTAACAACATGACTAATATGGAAATACGTTTTACATGATTACATATACATAACACATATTAACTTGCTAACTATTAGAGTGAAGGAGAGAGAAAGAGAATTTGGAACTCAATTTTTTTAAATTAAAGTTAAAAATTGTCTTTACATGTGTTTGGGGAAAATGTCATTAAAAAAAGAATGTGAATTCCTTGAGAGCAAAGATTATCTCATTTTTGTTTTTGCATCCCTAGTACTTATAATTATTTTGCTAATAGTAAGTAATCAATGCTTTTTCATTCATTCGTTCATGTATCCACCCATTGATTCATTCATTGCTGGGATAAGGGGTAGGAATATAAGGATGAATCTTATTATATAAGCTTCTTACAAGCAAGGGCTGTTTTTTTTAACCTTTATTTGTTTATCCAAATTTTAAAACTATGTTCCTAGAAAATAATAAATATTCAATAAAAGCTTGGTAGTTGAAACTTCTAGAGATTAGTGATATCCTATATAATGACAGAACTGCACCATGTTGATATTGAAATGGACTTCAGAGACTATCCTGTTGAAATTATATCTAAACAAAAACTTCCCCTAAGACATGCCCCATCAGCTGTCATCCTATCTTTGACTAGCTCAAGGTGTCTCCTGAGATAGCTTATTCTACCTTGTGTTAACTGTAATTATTAAGAAACATTTTCTTATATCAAGCTGAAATTTGCCTCTTTCACTTCTACTTCTAATCTCTCATCTCTGGGGCCAAACAGATACATCTAGTTCCTCTTCTACCTAAAAACCTATCAAATATTTGAATATAACTATTGTGTCTTTCTTAATTCTTTTCTTTTCCTTGCTAAATATCCCCATTTCCTTCAACTGATTCTTACAGAATATGATCTCAAGATTCTTCACTGCCCTGGTTGCTATCTTCTGGACAATCATCAGTTTATCCAGTTTCTTCCTGAAGTAGGAAGCTCAGAACCACACATTTGTGATCTGACTCAAATATATTACAATGAGATTATCATCTATTTAACTCTGAAAACTGTATCTTTCTTAACGTAACCTATTTTAGTTGTTATACTGAGATACTGAGGTTATCAAGATTATTTTATTGACTCAGATTGAAATTGCAAATTCCAAGATCTTTTCTACATGCGCACACACACACACACACACACGCACATGCACACACACCCCCCTTTGTAATCATATCTTTTGCAACTTGTACTTGTGAAGTTGAGTTTTTAATTCAACTGGAGCTTTACATTCATCCCTATTGAATTTAATCAGAGTAGAATAGAGGGTTATATAGACTTAAAGCTAGAAGAAACTTCAAAAATTATCTAAACCAATTCCCTATTCTCTGAGATGAAGAAACTAAAGTATAGAGAGGCCAACACTTAACTAAGAGCTTTTTTGCAGGATTTGAAGAAATAAAATGCTATTAAAAAACAAAGTCTGTGATAAATACTAGCCTCACTTTCCTCATCTGAAATATGAGGATAATAATAGCACCTATCTCACAGGATAATTGTTCACACAGCTAGGGAATGTTAAGTGTCTGAGACCAGATTTGAACTCAGGTCTTCCTGACTTCAGAGCTGGTGCTCTATTCACTGCACCACCTAGTTGCCTTGCACAGGATAATTGTTAAGGATCAAATGAGGTAATATGTACAAAGAGTTTTGAAATGAGTTCCTCTAATTTAAAGAGAGCTTTCCCTTATGCCATTCTGATTGTCCAACACTTTCATGTTTGATAAGATTTTTGCATCTTGAGTCTGTCATCTAACATATTGGCTATCTTTCTGGCTTAGTGTCATTTGTAGATTTGATAAGCTTTCCCTCTGAACCCTTAACAATGCATCTCTCAGATTAGGTAAAATGATAGAAAAAGATAATGATAAATGTTGAAGGGGATGTGAGAAAATTGGGTCACTAATGCATTGTTGGTGGAGTTGTGAAATGATTTAACCATTTTGGAGAGCAATTTGGAACTATTCCCAAAGGACTATCAGACTTTGATCCAGCAGTGTTATTACTGGGTCTGTAATCCAAAGAGATCATAAAAGATGGAAAAGAACCCTCATGTGCAAAAATGCAGCCTTTTTTGTAATGAGAAGGAACTGGAAATTGAGTGGATACCCATTCGTTGGGGAGTAGCTGAATAAGTTATGGTATATGAATGCAATGGAATATTATTGCTGTATAAGAAATGATTTCAGAAATGTCTGGAAAGACTTACATAAATTAATGTTAAGTGAAGTGAGAACATTTTACACAGTCTCAACAAGATTATGTGATGATCAACTGTAATGGATGTGGTACTTTTCAACTATGAGTTGATTCAAGGCAATTCTAATAGACTTGTGATGAGGCATTTAGAGAGAGAAATATGGAGAGTGAATGTAAATCAAAGCATAGTATTTTTACCTTTTTTGTTGCTTGCTTATTTTTCTCTCTCTCATGTTTTTCCCTTTCAATTTGATTTTTCTTGCACAGAATTACAAATATGGAAATGTGTTTTGAAGAATTCCACATGTTTAGCTTATATCAGATTGCTTGCTGTCTTAAAGAGGATGGAGCAGAGAGAGGAGAAAAATTTGGAGCACAAAGTTTTGCAAAGGTGAATGTTGAAAACTATTTTTGCATGATTTGGCAAATTAAATATTATTTTAAAAACCCACAGTCTATGATAAATGCTGGTCTGAGTTTCCCCACAGGAAATATGGGGATAATAATAACACTTGTCTCATAGGATAGTTGATATGATAGATATAAAAGCACTTTGTAAATCTTAAAGCAGTGTATAAAGATGCTTCTTCTCCTCTTTCTCCTCCTCTTACTATTATATGGAAGCAAACTTTACAAGTTAGAATTTACAATGTGTCAGGCACTGTTGACATCAATTGGCAATTCACCAGTTCCTAATCTACCTACTGGTATTCTTATAATTTTTATTTTCTTGCTTTATCAACAAAAATAGCATAAGGTAGCTTGTCACATGCATTATTAAAATCTTGACAAATAGTATAGAAAATATTTGATTGTTCAACCACTCTTTTAGCTCTATTAAACTTATCAACTCAATCAAAAAAAAAAAAGAAATGAGGTTAGTTGAACATGATCTATTCTAGATGAAGATATGCTGACAATATGATTCTAGGTGTTTCTGCCCCAAACTCCCACACAGTTAAGAGAATTCAGCTCAGTTCTGCAACCCATCTATGGTCAGGCAATTTGAGGCATAAGACTTTGAGTTAATCCCTTTAGCATCTCCCCAATATGAATCCTAATATCAAGGAAAGTTGGGGCCCATGAATCAAACCAGTTCTAAATCTTGCACAAAAGGAAAGAGGGTAGTTGTGGAGAATTATGCAGGATGGAGAGCCAAAAAGATCTCATTCAGGTAGCCAGGCAGGAAGAACCATTAGGAGAGTACTCTTCACTCTTTCCTGATTTGCTGATGCCCTCTAAGGACCTTTAACCTTGACATTCACCCTAAAACTTTCAGACTTATGCAACTTTCCTGCAACTCTGTTACTTTATACATATTCTCTTCTGATCAGAATGTGAACTCCTGGGCAGCAGAAACTATTGTGTTTGGGTTTTTCTTTTTGTTTTTTTTTTTAATTTTGTTTTTGATTTGTGCATCCGATAGTTAGCCTAGTGCTTAACACACATCAAGCACTTGAAAAATGTTTTTTCATTCAACTTTCCCCCCAGATCTCCCTAGATCCAATACTTACCACTGTAAACACCTAGATACATAGGATCACTGAAGGTAGAATCACCAGTTTGACACTTATATTCTCCATTGTCTTGGTCAGTGGCAAAAAGGATGTCACAACTGGGAGTTTTAAATGGCATGATGGAACCATTATGGAGCCACTGGGTCTGGTTGTTACTGGAGGTGCCATATCCCTTACAGTGAAGGCTCACATTTTCTCCCCTGAAAATTCTATTCCATGGAGGATTCAGGGATAGTAAAGCCTTTGAAGTATCCTCTAAAAGTCAGAGAATAGAAAGACAAAGAAAAGAATAATTGAAAAGATGTCCAGTCTCAGAAACTCAGACATCAAAAGTCAATTTGACAGTCAGTTGTTTGTCCTGAGTTGCTTTGAGGCCCTGATGTTCTGGAAGGAAGGCTCAGAGGAAGAGGAGACCCTGCCTTCTTAGTACTGCTAAATCCAATATCCTGATCTGTATTGTCATCCTTCTTGGCTTCTCTGCAGGCTCTCATGATCAATAGATCACCCATTTATCTTGATATTCTTTTTCCTTGAGTTGTGTGTGTGTGTGTGTGTGTGTGTGTGTGTGTGTGACAATGGTTTCTCTTGCTTCTTCTCCACTTTGCCTGACTACTTTTGCTGGATCTCTTCCACACCTTTCCCCATAACTGTAGGTATCCCCCATTGGCTCTCTTCTCTACTCTCTATTATCTCACTTGATGATCACAGTAGCTCCCATGGATGTAATTATCATCTACATGCAGCTAATTCTGAGGTCTATTTGTCCAGGTCTAACCTCTCTCCTGACTTCCAGGCTAACATCTTCAACTCTTATTAGACATCTTGAACTAGATCTTGTAGACATGTTAATCTCAACATGTTCAAAACTTAATTCATTATATTCTACTCCACCCCCTCCCAAATCCTCCCCTCTTTTTTAACTTCCTTAATATTATCAAGGATATCTCTAAACTAACCTCCCAACCTAGGTATTATTTTTGATGCCTTACTCTTGTTCACTTTCCTTATTCAATAAGTCCAGTTCAATTGTCATATTATGTTTTTTAATCTTTTTGTGTCTTGGTTTCTTAATCTGTAAAAATATAATATCATATATTTCTTACTCCTCTTGAAAGGCTTGAAAGGTTGTTGTGAGGAAGGTGTTTTGTAAATGTTAAAGTGCTATAGAAATAGGAATTATTATTATAAAGGTAAGACAACAGGTAAAAGGAAAAAAAGAGAGGATAGATAAATTAGAGATGCTTACCTGTGGGCCTTCTACTTGAAGCTGTAAGAGAACAGAAAGAACAGATTAGCTCCAAGGAAAAAGAGATTATCCACAAATCAGGCCGTTGTCAGGATGGGGGTAATCTTCCAAGATTATAAAATTACCTTGGAACTAAGTAGTAATCTAGGTGTAGCCTAAACAGGGAAGACTATAATGGGATTAATACCTAATAAACCCTGTGTGCTATCTCTGAATGGGTGCAGTCTCAATCAAACTAAGACTTGTTGAAGACTTAGATTAAAAAGGCCAAGGTCTCCCATTGCATCCAAGGCCATGTCCAATCATCTTGATTTATATTTGGCCACTGGACCCAGAAGACTCTGGAGGAGAAAGTGAGGCAGGTGACCTTGCACAGCCTTCCCTCACTTAAATCCAATTTACTTGCATGTCATCATGGTCCTTTTGGAGAATGAAGAACAAACAGTATAGCTCTTAATGCTATGGCTATCTGCATTGTCTATTTTTTCTTGTAATACTGATATTTTTGAGATTATAGTATTGATTTATATTGAGATTTCAGTCTCCCTAAATGCTAAAATCTTGGAAAAAAGATTTCTAGCTGATAGTTTCTTTTTCCATCTTATTTTTGTGAAGTTGACATTTTAACTCTCTTTTATTGATCTCCTTGTTGGTGGATATTTATTTACTATTTCTATTAGATTAGTGAACTGTCTTTTAGTAGGGACTGTCTTTTGCCCTTTTTTATCCCCAATATTTAGCATGATATCTAGCATATAGTAAGAGCTTAATAGATGTTCATTGACTGTCTGATCCAACTGGAAAAGTTTATATCTATTCCTAGTGAATTTGATAATATTAGAGAAGAGGATCATAAACTTATAGCTGGAAGTTACCTGCCTATTCCTTCATTGTACATATGAGGAAACTAAAGTATGGGGAGGCTGTCACTTAACTAAGATCACACAGGAAATAGGCACCATAAGCAGGATTTTGAATCAAGGTCGTCTAATTCTTAAACCAGAAAACTTTTCCTTATGCCATGCTGATTGTCCAACACTTAAGTCTATCAAGATCTTTGGATTTTGATTCTTATCATCCTATGTATTAGTTAGGCTTCAAGTTTTTTTCTATCTGCAAATTTGATAAACTTGTCACCTGACCCTTTAACAAAGTCTGTGATAAATGTCAGTCATCTGAAATATAGGGATAATAATAGCACCTTCCTTACAGGATGGTTGTTATGAAATTGGAAATATATGTATACATACATATATACATATATATGTACATATATATGTGTGTGTGAATGTGTATATATAAACATACATATATGTGTGTGTTTATCACTTTGGAATCTTAATGAATTATATAAGCAATGTTTATTATTATTACTATTTGAAGGCTATCTTTCCAAGTTGCTATCAATTGACTATTCATCTAGGGTCCTAATCCTAACTATGCCCTTATTTAGTCTATGTTTCTCTATTCATCCACAAAAATAGCAAAAGATAGATTGTCAAATGATTTATTGAAAAAGAAAAGAAAAAATTATTATTTGGATGTGATCTGTTCTAAATAAGAACAAGCTTACTCTTGCAAATACTATCTCTTTTATCAATCATTCCTGTCACAATGCACTCTTGATTTTGTTGAAGAACTGAAGTCGAGACATAATTGACAGATTCTATCCTCTTTCCTTTTTAGGAGGCTGGAACAACATTTTCCCTTCTTCAATTTGTGGCCCTTTTTCTGTTCTCTACCATTTCTCAGCCAGCTCTTAGAAAATCATAGGTCAGCTAGGCTTAGTGTTGCCAATTCATCAAAGGCAGCTAGGGTGCTTTTTTAATATCACTCTATCTGTCTTACGTTTCTTTTTTCCTATAACTTATTTGTTCTGTCCTTTTCAGTCCAAAGATTATTCTCCATGGATGAGAATAGAGAGATAAAAATAAGAGTGAAATACCAAAAAATAAGAATTCTTATAGTCTCTCCATTGCCAGTAATCATTATTTTTCCACTCCTACTCCCAGCAGTGCTCTTAATCCTTTTTTGATTGATCTTTAATTTTTTTCTCTTCCCCCATATGACTATTTTTTTCCAATTTTCTTTATTTCCTGTTAGTCACAGTCCATAGTTATTGTAAGAGAATAGGATGGGGGAGTAGGAAGTGGAGATTGACTTATAAGAATCACATCCTTCAAACATGGGCAGTAGTACTTATAACATATCCACATGCAGCTTTGGCAAGCATTGCTCTGGTAATGAGTAGGTCTTTACTCTGCTTTAGAGCATGCACAAATACCCCATGATAGTTTCTTTTCCACTATCCATGTTGGGAAGAAAGCTAGGTCTGACTGACAGATATACAGATCCCGGCTGATCTGTACTTACTCTTAGTACTTTTTAAAAATTCTAAATTGGTCCATTAGTATCTAGTATAATCATGCAGATCTTTTTAGAGGTCTATGATGCTTTAAAGGAGTCTACTGACTTGTATTTTGTCTTTTGTAAATTTCTAAAGATAATTAGAACTTCTAGTTACCTTAAGTGCTATTTATTGTAGTTACTCTCCATGACATCTGGCCTAGTGAATTTACACAGGAATTGGCTCTTTCATCCTTTAAGTTAAAAACCCTCTTGATTATATTTGTATAACATCAGGTAAATACATTTAATCAATCTGGAGTCTGTGATTTTTATGTTTAAAGATGTGTTATGGATTCTGAGACCTGAGTAGAAGTTTCAGTAGCATTCATACTACAGTATATTCATATAATGTTAGAAAATCAAGATTTTAAAATTGACTTAAACCTGAAGGAACTTCCTAGCCGGATCTGTTCTATGTCTGGAAAAGATTGTTGATTGAAGTAAAGAATAGCTTTCTCAAAAGGAAATTCCCATTTCAGCTGAAGTATAGAGGAAGAGATAGACTCTTCCCTCCCACTCCTATTCCATGGAAGAAATAACTACAGATAAAAAAAATAGCTATCATTTTGGTTCAATTGCTGGGTATATAAGGTTTCTGACTTTATAAGAGAGTTATAACAAAAATTCTTGGGGCTTTAAGCTATAAGAGTAAGTACAGAGCTTATTCTTCTTCTAATAGCAAAGAGATAGTGCTTCCAACTGACAAGCCAGAAACTGGAAGTGGGGAGAAATTTCACAACTTCATGAAAACCTGTGGAGTCACATATGGACAAGTATTGATCATTCAGGACCAGCAGAGGGCCACATTGAGCAGAAACTTTATATGATACCCATGAGAATGACAGACTAGACATTTAGCAGACAGCAGGCAGTGAGAAACCAGTAAAGAACAACGTTAATGCTAATACCACAAAGGCATCATTAGGATAATCCTGCAGAACCAGGGACTCATTTTCTCCTCCATAAGTATACTTGACTATATATACTCCCTGAATATGAGCTTTTCCTCAATGTATTATGTTTGCTTACTTGTCCTGCTGGTAAGTATGCATGTTGCAAAGTGTACCTAGGTTTCTGGAGAAAGGATTTATTGACATTTTCTGACTTTGAAGTTTCATTAAGTGCCTTTGCTTCAAAACAATTGTGTATTGAGGTGATTAGAAAAACTAATTATACTGGTAGGGCTTCATGAGCTATGTTTTGGATTGGACCTACAAAGTGCCTTGAACTTGGGTAGCCTTGCAGGGGGACCCATTGTGAGAGGTGTAATTGATTCTCAAGGTTTTAAATTTGTTTTTGAGGTAGAGAAATACAGTGGAGTGAAATAAATTTTAGAGGGGAGAGCTAGAGAAATAAATGCTGGGATGAAGGTACAGTGAGAGATATATATCCTGAGGGTGACTCTACCTTCATTACATCAAATGAAGTCTGTGAAAAGCCTCTAAATGTAAAAAAGTAAAAATATAACAAGAAAAAGAAAAATAAGAGAAACCATTCTAAAGTTGTTATAGGAAAAACAAACAAACCTGAAAGCCAATTTGCCAACATGTGATATATGTAAAACATTCATTTACATGAAATAGCAATTTTTACACATATATTTGGCATATACATGCATATATGTGTGTATGTGCATTATTTTTCTTAACTGATGCTATCAGCTTGCAGGTACTTCATTCAGACAGCAGTGGGGGGATGGTATCTTTCCCCCCTTACTTTAACTCCCCTGTCCCAACTTCTTATACATCATGAATAGTAGCTGGATGAGAAGAATGATATGGATCTTCATATCTAATAAATTAAGCAGTAAACACTATAAACCTTCTAGTGAGATCAGGATCACCAATTGTTACCGTCTGTTCTGACAAGTCCCCTAAACCCCTGGGCACTATCTGACTTGCTGGTTCATCCAAAAGGCCTTTATACCTTGCCATCCATAACAATGTTGCATTCTTAAAACTTTCAGCTCTAGTTATCTACTCTGTAACTCTTACCTTTCCTAATTCATACATGAGCTTCTCACTTCCTTCCTCTCTCTTTCTCTTGTTTCTTTCTCCCTCTCTCTCTCATTTTATTTTTTGTTAGGATTGGAGATCTATATTTTCTTTCACAGCATGACTTCTATGGAAATGTTTTGTATAATTTCACATGTGGTTTCATAATATTAACTGGGGATGGGATGAAGGGAAAGAATCCGGAACTAAAGTTTTAAAAACAAATGTAAAAATCTTTTAAAATGTAACTGGTAAAAATATTAAATAAATAAATTAAAAATAAAAAGAACATGAGCTTTTGAGAAATAGATACTATCTTATTTGTTTACTTTTAAAAATTTGTATACCCAATATACTTAAAAATGCTTTTACATTCATTCTGTTTCCTGGACCCTTGCCTCAGATCTTCCTAGGTCCAACACTTACCAGTGTAGATGCCTAGATACACAGGGTCACTGAAGGAAGAATTATCAATAGAACATCGATATTCTCCACTGTCTGTAATGGAAGCATTGATACTGAAACTGGAAGTTTGATGTGGGATGCTGGTGCCATTGTGAAGCCAACTGGTCTGATTGCCACCAGAAATACCAGGTATCCCACAGGAAATGGTCACATTATTTCCTGTGGAAACTCTCCATGAGGGATACAGGGAGACTATAGCCCTTGGAACAGCATCTATGGATCAGAAAGTAGAAAAAAAGAAGCAAAGAAAAGACATTTATAAGGTTGTTAAGATGCAGAAATTCAGATAATTTAAAAATCAGACAGCCAATAAGTCTTGCATTACTTTGAGGCTCTGATAATCTGGGCAGTGAAGGGAGATACAGAAGGAGTAGGAAAATTTTTGCTTTCCTAGGACTCTCAGTCCTAGGAAGATAAGTGAAGTCAAGTTTCATATCCAGGGAAATATTTAAAGCTGAGGACTATGAATAAGTATAAATCAATACAAATAGTTAGAGTTATGAGAGAAATCATTACAAGAAGCGAGAAGGGAAGGTTTCATATGTAGCTGTGGCTGAGTCACTTATGTTCCTTGGAATGCAGTTTCCTTATTTTTAAAATGAGTGACTTGGACTAGATGCCTTTTGAAGTCATTTGTAATTCAAGAACTATGTTCTCAGAGATGTTGAGTATAAAGTAGAATTTGAAAGAGTTTGTTTCAGGTAGCAATACTAGATAACAAAAAATGGGAAGCAAATGACTCTACATGGAACTGACAATGGAAGTCACAAACAAGTAGACAATGTGACTGCAATTAAATTAAGCTCTCTGAATCTGTTTTTTTAGCTTAAAGATGGGTATACTAATACATGCCCCACCCATCTTGTAAGGCTTTTGGGGGAAAATATTGTATAAACCTTAAAGGGCTATAGAAATGGAAATTATTTTATTAGAAAATAAGAGGCAACAGGTAGAAAAGACAAAGAGAGGATATTAGGAGTACTTACCTAGGGACTTTCCACTCAAAGCTGTAAAAGACCAGAAAGTAATGATCAGCTCCAAGGGAAAAAGAAGTACTCAAAGATCAAGTCATTGTTAGGATGGAAGGTAACCAAATTCTAAAGGACAAGAGTTCCAGCATTCCTTTTATAGCAACCTGTCCCTATCTCTGAGCTGTGCTGTCAGAAGTACAGGGTTATATTCAGAATCTTCATAATCCTAGCTAGGAGTTGAAGAATATATTGAGTTCTGGAGTTCCCCTATCCTTCTCCTTCCTTAATCTGAGCTGCTACTCCAATCCAAATCAAAGTTCCGAAGTTTCATTCAAGACTGGTCAAGGACAGTATTGATCATCTCCATTCAAAAACCAAGCAGGTGAAATTAATCCACTGTCTTCCTTCAATCTATTAACATTGGAGCATTTCTTTGCAAGCCCTTGGCTCTAGGGATTCCACACAGATGTGACCAAAGCCTGACATTCTTGAGAAATCAGAGCTGGGGGAATCTCTTACCTGGATTCCTTCAGCCCTTAAAAGGGTCACTTCACCAGGGATTTACACCAAAAGTTTCCATATTTTTATAAAGACTTCTTTCCTCCCTCATCCAACTCTGGTTTGGCAGAGAGTTAATCATGAACGAATTAAGGTTGTCAGATTCTTAAGGTCAGACCTTCATTAAGCTTAGCTCAGCCTTTTTTTCTTTTTCCTTCTAATCAAAACTCAAATCAGAATCCACAGACACAGGAGAGATCAGAGCTCCCTACAAAAGATCTCTAACATACCATCCCTACTTGGGCATCTGTATCAGTAAAAAGAAAAAAAAATCCATCTCTATTTCCATGCTTCCATTCCAGAATTTCTCAGGTCCCCCTACTTACCCCCAAATAGTAGAATTACCCAAAGTAATTTGGGAGTGAATGAAAAACCTTCCATAGGAACATGAGCTGTCTCAGCAGCCTGCAGGGACAGAAAAGAGAGGAGGGAATTGTAACCAAAAAATATACATGAAAAAAGAGGAAGTGTGGTGCTTTTGGTGTGGGATGTCATTGGGTATTAGTGGCCTCTTGACTTCCTTCCATTTCCAGAGATGATATTACAGTGATGAGGAGGCATTTGATTTGAGACTGGAAGGATAGACACTTGGAAGAATTCAAACCATAGAGATGGGAGGAGAATATGAGCAAGCATAGAAAGAAGTGTAAGCAGAGGTACAGAGATAGGAAACCTCCCAAAAGATTCTGGGAATCCAAAAAGGCACAGAATATATGAAACAGTATTGGCGTACCAGACTGGAAAGTAGGTTGGAACAAACTGGTAGAGGGTGGTGTTAGATAGTGTTTTACAGGCATGTAAAATTCAGTGTATACAAAGTTAAACTTCTTATCTTTCCCCCCAAAATCAAACTTCTCTTTCTCTGTCTCTCCCTCCCTCCCTTCTTCCCTTCCTTCTTTCATCCCTGTCTGTGTCTCTGTCTCTCTCTCTGTCTTTCTATTTCTGTCTCTCAGCAATTTGGAGCTATGCTCAAAAAGTTATCAAACTATGCATACCCTTTGATCCAGCAGTGTTTATATTGGGCTTATATCCCAAAGAAATCATAAAAGAAGGAAAGGGCCCCACATGTGCAAGAATGTTTGTGGCAGCCCTTTTTGTAGTGGCTAGAAACTGGAAACTGAATGGATGCCCATCAATTGTAGAGTGGCTGAATAAATTATGGTATATGAATGTTATGGAATATTATTGCTCTGTAAGAAATGACCAGCAGGACGATTTCAGAGAAGCCTGGAGAGACTTGCATGAACTGATGCTGAGTGAAATGAGCAAAACCAGAAGATCATTATACACGGCAACAACAATACTATATGAGGATCAGTTCTAAGGGACATGACTCTCTTCAACAATGAAATGCTTCAAACCAATTCCAATTGTTCAGTGAAGAAGGCCATATACATCCAGAGAGAGGGATGTGAAATATGGACCACAACATAACATTTTCATGTTCTCTATTGAGGTTTGCTTGCATTGTATTTCCTTTATCGGATTATTCTTTCTTGTAGATACGATTTCTCCTGAACAAAAAATGATGTGTGGCAATAACTATACATATATTCGATTTCTTAAGTATTCTAACATAATTATCATGTAGTGGATATCCTGCTATCTAGGGGAGGGGTGGGGAGTAGGGGGGAAAAATTTGTAACAGAAAGCTTTGTACGGGTTAATGTTTAGGAATTACCCATACATATGTTTTGCAAATAAAAAGTATTAATAAAAAATAAATAAAAAATAAAAAAAATATTTCTGTCTCTCTCTTTTTCTGCCTCTCTCTGCTTCTCTCTCTTTCTCTTTCTCTTTCTGTCAATGGCAGTACCATTAACAGAGTCAACTGCATTCAAAAACTTGAAAGAATCAAAGATTCTTCCTTCTCCCTCACTTTTCTTTAGTTCTTAATTTTTTATTCTTTCAGACCCTACCTTACTGTCTTTATTATCATCTATCTAAGCAAATACCTCCTAAAACATCTTTGAACCTTTCCTTTCCCCCTCCAATTTAGTTTTCAGTTAGCTGTCAAAATACTTCATATGATAAATAGAGCTTGTTCTCTAAACTCCTCTATTCAGAAATTCAGGGAATCTTCAGTGCTCCCCTATTTTTACCTCAATGCTCCTTTAACTTTTCAATTTCAGGGACCCCTTTTTATTTTTTAAAGTTATTGAGGACTCAAAGAGTTTCTATTTATGTGAATTATCTCTATCAATACTTATAATAAAAATAAAAGTATCTTAATATTATTGTGAAAACTGTTTTGAACTCATTGGACCCCCGAAAGAGTCTTGAGGGACTTTCTAGGAAATGTCACATTTTGAAAACCTCAGTTTATTTTATTTTTGCCTGAGACAATTGGGATTGAGTGACTTGCCCAGGGTCACACAGCTAGGAAGTATTAAGTGTCTGAGATCAGATTTGAACTCAGGTCCTGCTGACTTCAGGGCTGGTGTTCTATCCACTGTGCCACCTAGCTGCCCTACCTCCAGTTTATTTATTTATTAAAGCTTTTTATTTGCAAAATATATATGGGTAATTTTTCAACATTGACCCTTACAAAGCTTTCCATTACAAATTTCCCCCCCCAGTCCCCACCCCTCCCTTAGATGGCAAAAAGTCTACTACATGTTAATTATGTTAAAATACTTGACAAATCAAATATGCGTATACATATTTTTAGTTATCTTGCTGTGCAAGAAAAATCGTATCTACAAGAAAAAAAAAATCTGAGAAAGGAAACCCAATGCAAGCAAACATCAGTAGAGAGCATGAAAATATTATATTGTGGTCCACATTTCACATATCTCTCTCTGGGTGTATATGGCTTTCTTCACTGAACAATTGGAACTGGTTTGAAACATTTCATTGTTGAAGAGAGCCATGTCCATCAGAATCGATCATCATATAGTATTGTTGTTGCCGTGTATAATGATCTCCTGGTTCTGCCCATTTCACTCAGCATCAGTTCATGCAAGTCTCTCCAGGCCTCTCTGAAATCATCCTGCTGGTCGTTTCTTATAGAACAATAGTATTCCATAACATTCATATACCATAGTTTATTCAGCCATTCTCCAATTGATAGGCATCCATTCAGGTTCCAGTTTCTTGCCACTACAAAAAGGGCTGCCACAAACATTCTTGCACATGTGGGTCCCTTTCCTCCTTTAAGATCTCTTTGGGATATAAGCCTAATAGAAATACTGCTGGGTCAAAGGGTATGCACAGTTTGATAACTTTTTGAGTATAGTTCCAAATTGCTCTCCAGAATGGCTTCAACTCACATTCCTTCAATAAGGTTTTCCTTGATTCTTCCAAGTAAGAATAATTCTTGCTTCTTTAAACTATTTAGTACATTGAGCTTCTCTCTGGCCTTATCATTGTTTTATTTCATAAACATTCCAGCTATTTATGTGCTATATCCATGCTGGTAGGCAGTAAGCTTCACGAAGGCAGGAACTATCTTATTTCCAGTTGTATCTCCTCTACAGGTTATAGCTCTGGACATAATAGGCACTTAATGAATTTAAATGTGGCATTTGAATGATTTAATCCAAGAGGCAGCATTATAGTCAAATGGTCTTCCTCCCTCAAGTCTTTTCCTTCTCTAATTCAACCTCCACACAACTACTCAGTTAATGTTCCTAAAACACAATTCTGCCCAAGTTATTCACTACTCAAAAATATTCAATAATTCTCTTCTCCCTAGAATAAAATCCAAATTCCCTTGTTTGGTATTTAAAGTCCTTTACAATCTTGCTTCAGCCTATCTTCTGCTTAATGTACATTATTCATCTTAATATAATCTATATTCCATTAAACTGCCCTGCTATTTTGCCTTAGGCAATAAAAAACATTTATGAGTTGGGGTAATTAAGAAAATTTATCTTGATATGGTAACTAAGAGGGAATGGACAGGAGTTTTAATTAAACCTAATTCCTCAATGATATTTCCCTGGAAATTTACATATTTTTGAAAATCCCAATCATAAGAAAATTCAGTAAAGAAATTTGAAAAAAAAATTATAATTCTCTTGTGAGAATTAAAGGTTAGCATTCACCATAGAGATATTACTGATTCAAAGAAATTCAGTAACATCAAGTCAAAAGCAAGAACTTTTATACAAAGGACATGCACAATATTTCTGGGAACCAAGATAGAAGCACACAGGAGAAAGGTGATTATAATCTAATCAGTTTTGCTTGTAGCTATTGCCATGTTATAAGTGTGTGATCATGATCCCATTTGCTTAAGTGAGTCATTCTTACAAGCAAAATAAATATTAATAAGTTTATGCTCAGTATATTTTATACAAACCCTATGAGTGATGTTCCAAGAAATTACAAGTTTAGGAAGCAAAATAATTCCTCAAATTGGCAGTTTTTATATGTGATTGATTCTGAAAGCCTTACTAAGATATCAGGATTCTATTTTATCAGAATCATTTGAATACTACCCAACAATGTTTGCTGGAGTTCTTTGATATTTGAATATTCAAAATAGGCTGTAGTCCCAGTGCTTAGCACAATGCCTGACACATAGCAGACATTTAACAAATGTTTAATAAATGACTTATTGAATTTTCATAAATGTTCCTAACTTAATATTTTTATTTATTAAACAAATTTTGAAATAATCATAATAATGAATAGAGTGTGAAGGATGCTGGAAGTAGTTTAGGAAAGATAAAGTAAATTGGTCAGCTTATTGCCAGATGTGTTTGAAATTGTTCTTAAAATATATTTATGCTATGAAAAATATAATTTCTTCATCACAAGTCCCAAAGATTAGCATCTGTTGAGAATTTGGAAACACTATGAGAAAAGGTAATAAGGTCTGGCTATTTGCTTGCCTTGTCTGGACCTCACTTCCATATAGGGAAAATGAAATATTGGAGTCTGTCTTTGGATATGAGTAATTATATCCAGAAGGTAATCTATCTGCATATCTGTCTTAAAGGATCACTAGAGATTTTTTTCTTCAAATAAGAGATTCAGTACCATCTCCTTTAGGTTTGTATTGATTTTACCTGTCATCCAGGAGACTTAGCATTCTTTCCCTCCTAAAATTACTTTGTATTACTCTCTACATATACTTTGTAATTACTTGTGAATATATTACACACACACACACACACACACACACACACACACACACACACACCTCTCCCCAAGTTGAATACAAACTACTTTATGGTATGGACTATTCCCTTTTTATTTATGTTGTGCTTTAACACTTTTCCTGCCCATATTGGGAATAGAATACATTCCTGCTTAATTGAATCAAGTAAAATTGAATGGACTCAAAACTAGTTCTCCAATTGCAAATCCACACCTCTTCCCACTTATACCGTGAGATGTGTAGAGACTAAATGCTAAAATCATTGAAATAATCTTTCCTCTTTCATAGGATTACAGATTCTGAGATGTGAAGGGATCTTAAATTATTTCTACTCCAATTTCTATCTGATTCATAAACTTCCTCTTAAACATCTCCATTGTTCTTCATTCTCCATCATTTGAACACCTCTAGTAAAAGGAAAGTCGCTAGTTCCTTCTGTTTTTGTATAGGTATATTTCTTAGGAATATTTTCCTTCTAGGGGAGAAGGAAGAAGCTAAATTGGCAAAAAAATAAGCCAGGAAGTTGCCTGAGCTCTCTCCAGTTTCTCTCAGAAATTCCCAAAATAAAGCCTTTATATGGATTCTGGACTGACAGAATCCACAAAAATTTGGAGCGAAACAATTTTCCACCTTGAGAAATCTTGAAAGGACTTCAGCAAAGGTCTGTCAAACTTGGGAAAAGGGGTAACTTTGCCCTACCCAAGCACATTGTGAGGAAGTTATCTGGAGTTTCTTAGCCTAAGTACAGGCCAGCAGTGGAGGTCTCTCTATTCTGGATTATCTGGCCAGTGCCTCAGCAGACCAGCTCTGATACCTCCAACCTACATACAGAAGGCAAATTTTCAGCCTCAGAATTCTGGTACAAGTGGGACTACGCCAGGCCAATCTATTGAAGTGAGAAAGCAAGCAAAACATCCAATCCCAACATAGAAAGCCAGTGAAATGCTCTTCTCCCCCTGCAGAAGAAGTTTGGGACAGTCTCACTTGTGCCCTAGGAGCAGAACTAAATTTTTAAATGAGTAAAAAAAGCAACAAAAAGCCCTGACCATAGAAAGCTACTATGGCTCCAGGGAAGATTCAGAACCCAAGCCCAGAAGAGGATAGCAATAGCAAGATGCTTATATGTGAAACCTTTGCTCAAAGATGAATATGAATTGGTCTCAAGCTCAGAAGGTTCTCTTAGAAAAGCCCAAAAAGAGTTTTAAAAATCAAATAAGAGCGGTAGAAGAACAATTGGAGGAAGAAAGGAGAGCTATACAGAATTATGGGGAAAAAAACAATCAGCAGCTTGGGGGAGAGGAGAAGGAAGCCAACAGCTTGGAAAAGGAAACAGAAAAATTAACTAAATAAAACAACTGCTTAAAAAGTAGAATTGACCAAATGGAAAGGTAGATAAAAAAGCTAACTGAATAAAGTAATTCATTAAAATTAGAATTGAACAAAAATAAATGAATGACTCAGTGAGATATCAAGGATCAGTAAAAAAAAAATAAAAAATTACAAAGAAGAAAATTAAAAAGTACCTCATTGTAAAAAAAAAAAAAACTGACCTGGAAAATAGATCCAAGAGAAATAATTTAAAAATTATTTGACTACCTGAAAGTCATTATAAAAAAAGGAGTCAGGAAAATATCTTTCAAGAAATCATCAAGGAAAACCTCCCTGCATGGTGGCGGAGATCAGACAGGAGTCTCTGTAACCTCCTCTAACCTCCCCTCAAACCAACAACATATGAAGCCTCTAGACTGATTTTGAAGCAAAAAAATCCACAATATCTGGAAAACAACACGATTCTAGAAGAAGATACTCTGGAAGAACCTCAAAACAGGTCTGTTTTAATTGGGCAGGGGGGTGGTCTGCTGAACCCAGACTGAAGCACAGGGAGACCGGGGCAGGGAGCTGGAGCAGGGAGCTGGAACAGGAGTCGGAACAGGAGTGGGAGCGTTGTGCTTTTCACACACCTGGGAGTCTTCTGCGGGCCTCTTGGACCAATCTGTCCTGATTGTGGGCAGGTGGTTTAGAGGGTCTGCCTTTTGAGGGGGATAGATTGTGAACCACTGAACCCCTGATGAGCATCGGACCTAGCTGCCATTACACAGCACCTTAAAGCAATCAATCAATCAACAGGACTGATCAGCACCAGAAATAATTCAATCAGCGGAGCTGCCCAGTACCTGAAATAATTCAATCAGCAGAACTGCCCCAGGGTGAACTAAAGCAGAACTGCCCAGCACCTGACATAATTCAATCAGCAGAACTGCCCAGTTCCTGAAATAACTCAATCAGCAGAACTGCCCCAGGGCAAATTAAAGCAGCTGTCCCACCTTTGCCCTAAACAGACCTCACACCTTTTTTAAAAAAAATGAAAAAAAACCAAAAAGAGCTCTCACCATAGACAACTTTTATGGAGAGAGGGAAGAACAGATCTCAAATCCTGAGGCCCTTAAAGGTAAAGCAACTCCAGAAAAAGCCCCAAAGAGAGACATAAATTGGTCTCCATGTCACAAGGATTTCTTTGAAGATTGCATAAAAAATATTAAAAGAGAGTTAGAAGAAACATGGGAAAACAAAATGAGATCACTGCAAAATAAAATAGAAAAAATGGAAAAAGAATGCAATGAACAAAAAAATGTAATTGGTCAATTGCAAAAGGAACTAAAAACAGTAACTGAAGAAAATAAGACATTAAAAATTAGAATCGAACAATTGGAAATGAATGACTCATCAACACTTCAAGAATCAGTCGAACAAAAACAAAAAAAATGAAAAGATAGAGAAAAACATGAAATATCTCCTAGGAAAAACAACTGACCTGGAAAATAGATCTAGGAGAGACAATCTAAGGATTATAGGGCTTCCTGAAAGCCATGATGAAAAAAAGAACCCAGACACTATCTTCCAGGAAATCATAAAAGAAAACTGCCCTGATATTTTAGACCCAGAAGGCAAAATACTCCTTGAAACAATCCATCGATCACCTCCTGAAAGAAACCCAAAAATTAAGTCCCCCAGAAATATCGTGACTAAATTCCAGAACTATCATACCAAGGAAAAGATATTACAAGAAGCCAGAAAGAAACAATTTAAATATCGGGGAGATACAATTAGGATCACACAGGACCTAGCAGCTTCTACTTTGAAGGATCGAAGGGCCTGGAATCAGATATTCCGAAGGGCAAAGGAACTTGGATTACAGCCAAGAATAAGTTACCCAGCTAGAATGAGCATTATCTTCCAGGGAAGAAGATGGTCATTCAATGATATAGGAGAATTTCACCTATTTCTACTGAAAAGACCAGAACTGAACAAAAAAATTGATCTACAAACACAGAACACAAGAGAAACATAAAAAGGTAACAAGAAAAAAAAACTCTTGAGAACTATATTTATGTTATAGATACTTATACAATGAGGGTTGATTTTATGAATCTATTATTACATTGTGATTATGATATGATTACTGTGATTTTATGATTATTATGATATGATTATTGTGATTTTATGATTATTATGATATGATAAACTGAAAAAGAAATTAGAGGTAGAAAAGGGATAAAACTGGAAGAAGAGGAAAAGGAGGTAAAATAAGGCAAATTACATCACACGTAGAGGCAAAGAAAACCTATAATGATTGAGGGGAGAAAAGGGAGGGGAATGAGAATTGGGTTAATCTCCATCTCATCAGATTTGACTCAGAGGGAATAATAGACGTACTTATAAGGAAACAGGAGGGAAAGGGGGGGAAAGGGGGTAGGTGGGGCTCTAAAGGGAAAGGATTGTTTGAGGGAAGTGGTTTTCAAAAGCAAAATAGTAAGGAGGAGGGAAAGGGGATAAGAAAGAAAAAAAGCATAAGCTAGGGTAAATAAGATGGCAGGAAATACAGAATTAGTTATTTTAACTGTGAATGTGAATGGAATGAACTCTCCCTTAAAGCAGAAGCACATAGCAGATTGGATTAAAAACCAGAATCCAACAATATGTTGTATACAAGAAACACATCTAAAACATAGAGATACATACAGGGTGAAGGTAAAAGGCTGGAGCAGAATCTATTATGCTTCAGGTGAACAAAAAAAAGCAGGGGTAGCAATCCTGATCTCAGACCAAGTAAAAGCAAAGATAGACTTAATTAAAAGAGACAAAGAAGGAAATTATATCTTCCTAAAGGGTACCATAAATGATGAAGCAATATCAATACTAAACATATATGCACCAAGTGGTATAGCACTTGGCATGGAAATTCCTAGAGGAAAAGTTCAGAGAGATGCAAGAAGAAATAGACAGCAAAACTATAATAGTGGGGGATCTCAACCTCCCTCTCTCAGAACTTGATAAATCAAACCACAAAATAAATAAGAAAGAAGTTAAGGAGGTAAACAAAATGTTAGAAAAGTTAGGTATGATAGATCTTTGGAGGAAATTAAATGGAGACAGAAAGGAGTTTACTTTTTTCTCAGCAGTCCATGGAACTTATACAAAAATTGACCATGTGTTAGGACACAAAAACCTCAAAATCAAATGCAGGAAGGCAGAAATAATAAATGCATTTTTTTCAGATCATGACGGAATAAAAATCACATGCAATATAAGGCCAGGAGAAAATAGACCAAAAACCAATTGGAAACTAAATAATTTTATCCTAAAGAATGAATGGGTGAAACAGCAAATTACAGACACAATTACTAATTTCATCCAAGAGAATGACAATAATGAGACAACATACCAAAATTTGTGGGATACAACCAAAGTGGTAATAAGGGGAAATTTTATATCTCTAGATGCTTATTTGCATAAAATAGAAAAAGAGAAAATCAATGAATTGGGCTTGCAACTAAAAAAGCTAGAGAAAGAACAAATTAAAAACCCCCCATCAAATAACAAACTTGAAATCCTAAAAATAAAAGGAGAGATTAGTAAAATTGAAAGTAAAAAAACTATTGAATTAATAAATAAAACTAAAAGTTGGTTTTATGAAAAAACCAACAAAATAGATAAACCTCTAGTTAATTTAATTAGAAAAAGGAAAGAAGAAAATCAAATTGTTAGTCTCAAAAATGAAAAGGGAGAACTTTCCA